>BMAV01003978.1:14176-59601 GCA_019973955.1 Trichonephila inaurata madagascariensis
TGCTGTTCGCAGCAATGTTGGTAACTTAAATGCCATGCAGCAAAATGTAATTGCTGCGTTATATCACTGTGCATCAAGTGATAAGAAACCGATGCATGGTCAATGCCCCATAGGGAAAGAAAGTTGGTGTTATTTTCAGCGGGGGGTGGCAAATGGAACAAAATGTTCCACAAAATATGCTGGTTTATCAAATGATATTTTAAATAAAATTAAACCAGTATATTTAGAACTATGTGACAAACAGATATTAAGCAAGTGCTTACATGGACGTACGCAAAATGCCAACGACGAGTGTTTTAATGGAATAGTTTGGCAAAAAGTACCGAAGGAAGTATTTGTTTCGCTCAAAACAATTAAATTTGGGTCGTATGATGCTATTATACACTTCAATGAAGGATTAAGTGGGTGTCTAAAGGTTTTTAACAAGATGAATATAGAAAATCCTGGGGTGTTTACCTTACGGGGATATAAACATTTAGATAAATGCAGAATCCGTGAATCAATTCATAATGCAGACCCCAAAACAAAGAAACACAGGAAAATTTTAAGAGCACTTAAAAAGAAAAAAAATAGTGTTTTAGAAGTAAAAGATGGGAAGAATTATAAATCTGGTGCATTTTAATAAGAAAGTAAGTGTTTTTCTTGTAATCAGATGAGTTTAATGTTATTTTTGTCGTTTTCTCAAAATAAGTTTTTTCACATTTTTTCTTACCGCAAAACACAATATCTCAAAAAGTTATGCTTGAATGAAATAAAAATTTTATATGTATGTTTTTTAAATACTTATACAGGGAATAGACCTTTTTTAAGATTTTGTGTTGATTAGAAATTTTTTTATACAGCAATAAAGTAAAAATCACAATAGCTTTTAAAGAAAATTTCAACGTATAGAACTTCGAAACACAATAACTTCCTACGTAATGGTTACATTACCAAAAATAAGAGTCTATTCCCTAGATAAGGTTGTATGCTATATTATTCAATTTACAAAATGTCAATATATTTATTTTTTTTTCAACTATAATGTTTTGCGTAAAATCTTATTTTTGCTTATTTTTTTATAAAATACCCCTTTGACCGTAAAAATGTACACTAATAAAACTTTTCTTGGGTGTTTTTCTAATTTTAGAGACCCATAAGGTCATAAAATATGCATTTACTGGCAAAATTCAGGTTAATTCAAAAAATTTTCTTCAAAAGTATATAAACATTTAGATAGATGCAGAATCTGTGAATCGATTCATAACGCAGACCCCAAAACAAAGAAACACAGAAAAATTTTAAGAGCACTTAAAAAGAAAAAAAATAGTGTTTTAGGAGCTAAAGAGGGAAAGGATTATATATCTGGTGTATTTTAATAATAAAGTAAGTGTTTTTCTTGTAATCAGATGAGTTTAATGTTATTTTTGTCGTTTTCTCAAAATGAGTTTTTTCACATTTTTTCTTACCGCAAAACACAGTATCTCAAAAAGTTATGCTTGAATGAAAAAAAAAATTTATATTTATGTTTTTTAAATACTTATACAGGGAATAGACCTTTCTTAAGATTTTGTGTTGTGTAGAAATTTTTTTATATAGCATTAAAGTGAAAATTACAATAGCTTTTAAAGAAAATGTCAACGTATAGAAGCTCGAAACACAATAACTTCCCACGTAATAGTTATATTACCAAAATAAGAGTCTATTCCCTAGATAAGGTTGTATGCTATATTATTCAATATACAAAATGTCAATATATTTATTTTCTTTTCAATTATCATGTTTTGCGTAAAGTCTTATTTTTGCTTATTTTTTTATAAAATACCCCTTTGACAGTAAAAATATACACTAACAAAACTTTTCTTGGGTATTTTTCTAATTTTAGAGACCCATTAGGTCATAAAATCTGCATTTACAGGCAAAATTCAGATTAATTCAAAAAATTTTCTTCGAAGGTGCTCTGTTACCTTAATAATAAACCATATACAAATTATTTTTAAGTTTTAACTAGCATTATATATATATATATATATATATATATATATAGTCACAAGTAATTACTGCATTTTTTCTTAACTTAAAATTGATAAATTAATTATCAAATACATTGCGCAGTGCTGATACATTTTTATAAGTATATTATATCATTGTAAAAGTATTTTTTATTACTGTCATAATGTATTTTGCTTTGCTTACTTTCAATAAGTTAATAATTATTCAAATAATATTTTATGTTCGATATGCTAGCGCCTCCCACGCGTAGGGTTATTACACCCCAAAGGAGGCGTGCCCCACAGTTTGAGAAACTCTGATGTAAGGATTAACATTAAGAAGGGGACAAAATGATCTAAGGTTCGGAATTTAATTTTTTTTAAATGTAAGGTATATATTTTTATGTATTTTTGAATACATTTTGTTTTTGTCTACTATTTAAATTGCTGTCCTGGTTTATCTCATTGAGCAGATGTTCTTTTCTTTGTGCGTATGCAGCTTAGTACGTGGCAACATATGACAAGTCCAAAGAAATCGGAAATCAGCTGTAGCGTCACATCATTAGACGAATATTTTACTACAATACTTGCCTATTTAGAAGCACGGGGTGAGCAGAATAGCAAAATGGGTCATTGTATTCTTCAAAAAGGGATCGCGTATTCTTCGCTCACTTCTGGGAGTAAAACAGATGTTGAGCTGATTCTGGAAACGGCTTTGATGCTACCACACTTCTTGCTACACCAAACCCCCCACAAAAGGTCTTTAGTTACTATCATTTATAGAAGGGACACTCATGTTATACAGTAATCCATTCTTACGTTCCTTCGCACATGTTGGCCGCGAAGTTCTCGTAGCCTCGGCTTGTTGTGAAAAAGAAATACCCAGGAGAGTATTCCAAGTAACAAAGTGTGAAGACATTTGATAGACATTCCACATGGTTTACGAAATACGGCGAAGTAGATTATCTCAGTTACGAGGTCTTTTTGTCTCAAAGATCCAAATAAGTCCGGACCAAGGTAGAGGATTCTGGGTGCAGACCCGTGACGCTCACCAATCAGAAACGATTGGGGTTATGAAAGAGGCCCATCCAGGGGTTTTAAAGAGTCGGTTCGGAAGGTGACAACGGGCTTCTTCAGCGACACAAGCGAAAGAGGTTGCGGGGGAAGCCACACCAGGTAGCATCAAGAGATCAAGGAACTGCCTGGACTTACAAGACGGAATGACGAAGTCTGTGTGGCAGCCGCATCAGTGATTGATTTGAGACGATCAAGCGAAAGAGGTTGTGGAGACAGCTACACCCTGGAGACGATCATTTGAAAATCTACGAACGTTGATCCGGACAAGAACTTTTCTCCAGCGAAAGGTTGCGAAAATTGAATCCTCAGTAATGGATTTAATTTATTTTAATTAATTTGTAAATAAAATACCTTTTGGCCAAAAGCACTGTCATCCCTCTCACTACCTAGAAATGAAGGGAATTGGTTTCGCAATGTTACAAAAGCCATCACCAGTCTCTGCACATGGATGGAGTAACCGTTCGATTCTGGAAAACGGCGCGTCTTGACACAACCATCGACGTGATGAATGAGAAATCGCGATTCATCCAATCAAAAACTCTCTTCCACTTCTTTATGGTCACATCTCAATGTTTCTGAATTCGTTTTAGACGTAATCGGCAATGACTGTTGGTCAGCAGAGGCCTACGAGAGAGACGTCTGCTGCGCAGTCCCATATTCAACAGTGTATTCTGAATTGCATGTTCCAAAACACTTGCACTTGAACCTCTATTGTATTATGCTACTAGCTGATTTTGCTTCATCAAACGGGACAATTTCCGACGTTCTTTTACTTTGATGATGCATGGACGTCCAATAGCTAGATATCTACATCTGGTTTCCCTATTATTTATCCGCTATGCATAAATACTAAAAACAGCAGAATATGGATAACTTACTAGTCATGCTGTTTCGGAGATATTAGTTCCGAGTCCTCGGGCCATTACAATCTGCTCTTTTTGAAATTTGCTTAGACCAGCCACCTTACCCCTTACTCTCAAAAGTAAGAGTAAGATATAAGTTAAATGATTATCGGAGAACCTGCTTCCCACAGAAAAGCTCAATCTCCTGTCTTTTGAAAACTAGGGAGTTACATGGGTTCAGCTTAACCGTAGCCCTTTGTTGCATTTAGAGATAACAAAATTTAAGTTAACTTAATCCAATTATTAAAGAAAATAAGAATTAAAATAAAGAAATTTTACTTTAGGTATATAAAATATTAAAATTTAGGTGTGATAGTGGTGTAAAACATTTTATTACAGAGATGTATGTGTATGCTGTGTGTGTTTGCGTTGTAACATAAGAATATCTGTGTCCACCACAAACCGGCCCGGCGAGCCGAAGCACAGCGCGGTAGACTTGCGCTTTGGTTGTTGGAAGGAAAAGCGATCGACGCAATGAACCTGCACCGTTGAAAATCTCCCCTCTTCGGAAGTTCGTCCAAAACGGGCGGCTATTTAACTGCCTTTGGGTGATTTTGTCTGGATCAATCAGGGGACAGCATTTGAAACCCCTTAGGAGGGTGCGTGTCTTGGATGAAAGAAATCTGAATGTCGGAGCGTTGCCAGAGATTGCTTCGCTATTGGTCGGCCCGCTCCGTTCATGTAGGTCGAGAGAAAGAGTCCGGTTAATTTACATGCAAGAGTAAGAATGACAGCTTACCTTCTCCAACAGCAGTTAAATACCATCCTCTCTTAATCGCATGGCTTCCACGTCATCCAGACGAGTTCATTGAAACATGTCGAGGCATTTATAATGTTTTAGCTTGACAATATAATTGTATACAGGGTCATTTATAATTCCCTCCAAGGTCTCGGAGTATTGTAGTAAAAAAAAAAAATTAAAACGAGTACAGCAAAATAGAACATTTGAAAGAATACAGAAGTTCCAGTTTTATTTACAAACTTTATCTATGTTCTATATGTGAAGCTTTGGTTCATGGCGTACATCTATGCAATAGTCCAGTTACTGTCACTCTACACTCAACATGGTACTATCAACGTTATATACAGTACTTGTTACCCATTCCTTGTTATTCGTATTATCCGAATACTTGGTATTTTACATAAGATCCAAGTTTTCGTATCCTTTTTGCCACGTGATGTAACAGAACAGTAGGAAAGGATAACACGTGCTATGCAATCAATAATAATACTTTACTACCTTGCATCCATCTTAGTAAGGAAATGTTTCAGTTTTAAAATACAGTCGAACCTCCATATTACGAACCTCTATATTGCAAATTTTTCTATATAGCGAACTTTTTCTCTTGTGATTCAATTTTTTTTCCTCCCTATTTTTGAAGTATTTTTGAACATTTCAAGTTTTTTCTCTTTTAGCACATTTTATGGTAGTCATAAACCTTGAACTGATTTTATTAGGAGTCTAACTTGCCGAGAGCATTAGAGTTCGGGGCCAAAAAGTAGAACCTTTAGCCCCCAACGTCCATTTCACTGGAAACACCTTCAATAATCCCTTTTCACCCTCAGTAGAGATGTCTCGTGTCCCCGTGTCTTTGAACTAGTCTCCGTTAATTTCTAGTGTTGATCCGTCGTACTGGTAACTTCGTTTCTTGTAGCTTAAAAATGTTAAAAAGGAAGGGCTTGGGCATCAATGAAAAAAATTTAATTCTCCAGGAAATGGATAAAGGTGCCAAGAAACTTTCCTTGCAGTTTTTCTTTCTTTTCTTCTCTTTTTTTGATAGGTAAGGTATATAAAATAATATATATATATAAATATTAATTTTCAAAAAAGTGTGAATAATTCCATTTTTAAGTTATATTGAGTGTTTAGGATTTTAAAATTTAATTTATGGGGTTTATAAAGAAAATTGAAAGATGAACCTCTATGTAACGAATTTTCCATATAACGAACTTTTTTCGGGATTTAGCGACTTCGTTATATAGAGGTCCGACTGTATTTTGTAAAAGTAACAAGGAACTAGTCTTATAGGAATTATCCAGTTACAGAAGGCTGACATAAATAATGTTATTGCTGGATGATTAATTGCATGATTTCTTTACGTCATTTTTAACCGTTTTTGTTTCTCATAGAATATATAAATTACTTACAAAAATCTTCGATTTCTCATTATTTTCCGTAAAACAGTTAAAAAATGTAAAAAAAAATCATGATGTATTTTCAGAAAGCGTTGTTCGTAATACCAAGATTATTTTATATTTCCTACAACACTGAATTTTAAAAAAAATTTGCCTTTAATATGTTTTCAATGTTATTTTTTTTTTAAAGTGTTCTTAAACATATTTGCTTATAAAAGTAAGTTTATTAAGCTTATTTTCGTAGTTTTTTGATTTCGTAGAAAGATTACTTTTAGAGAAGAGAATCGCAACGTAAAATCTTTATGGAAAAAAAGATATAAATTGAGTTTTTCTAAATCAAATCTAAGGTACCGATAAAGAAATGAATAAAAACTCTCTCAGCAATTATAAAGAAGTAAATGGTGAAAAATGCTTTGAATAGATAAGTAAAAGAAGACTGAACAAAATGCTAAAAATAGAAATTATGCTTTAATGTTTTTTCCATCTCAAGGGATAAACTTATTTTGGATTAATTAAACATTAATGAAACTGAACTAATTAATGTCATTCATTCTTACAAAAAACTTACGCCAGATTTAAATTTGTAAAAAAAAGAACTGCAAAGCGTCAAAGATATTTATTATTTTTTAGAAATTTAATTGCATGAAAAGATCAGATACTGTGTGTGAATTAGCACCTGTTTCTGATTAATTTTTTTTTCTGATTTCTTTTTCGTAATTGAGAAATGTTCAAATCATTTGCTGTTCAATTTTGGAAGATTTCAGTTAGCAATCATCAATGGTAATGTCAGTTTTAGTTCTTTAAGAATGCAATTATGCCTTCTTTTAAGTGAATACACCGTATTTACTCTAATCTAAGCCGCATCCAAATTCTCAAAATGTTTTTGTGAAAAAATGCGGTCATCGACTCTAAGCCGCACCCCCGATTCTCTGCACGTTTTTTTTTTAAAAAAAATAAAAACATTGTGTGTAAAAGGTTCATCAATATCCAATACTTGAGAATTTTTTTTAAAAAATTTTAATGAAAAATAATAAGTTAATAATTAATTTATTTTATCAATATTATATAAAAACTTTCAAATATATACATGAGCCTGTAATTATTCTAACCGTAAGTATCATGTTTTGAAAATTATTCGTCATTCCCATTGTCAAAGCTAACTTCGGAATTGATGCCAGAGCGTTGCCATTTTCCCACACAGTATCGTCTTTCGTGCCATCCAATACATTTGTTATGCAACATCTTTTAAAAGAATGTATTATAGAAGATTGTAAAAAGAATTATTAAAGACTGTTGAATTTTTACAAGCAAAATTTATATCATTTTGCTTACGCCATCGACGTAGTATATTTGTTTCATCCATGTTAAACGTTCAGTGGACGCTACTCTGTTTTCATTTTTCTTCTTTTTTACACAAAGAATTGCCTCCCTTTCCATACTTCCGTCACAGTGAATTCGTTTTGATGCTATTACCAATATCTTTAATGTTTAGGTGATTAAAAGAAAAAGAGCCGCGCGTATACAAAAATAAATAATTCCTAAATACAAGCTGACAACGATGTTTAGGTTAGACTGAATATTAGAGATAGACTGCGGAATGGGATAAGTCATCGATGCAAGTGGTCAGAAATGGCCACACCCGATTTTTAGTAGCATCAACGCTGGAAAAATAGTGCGGCTTAGATTCGAGTAAATACGGTAATTGCTCTTAACGGATCTCTAATCAACAAAAAAAAGACACGTTTATCAAATTTCAAGTATGTATATGTTTAATAGTTCCGAGGATCTCGTGATGAGTGAGGGAATCAGTGAGTGAATCTCTTTTTTCTGGTTCAATCCTAGGAGAGCCTACACCCTTGGCGCGAATTATTTTAGTTGGCGATAATTGCGCCATCTTGGTAACCCTACTTTGATACACTAGATAAGGTAAACCTAACTATTTCTGGAATTTTCGTAGTTTGTCGGCAGGCATTTCGAATTTCATTTTGTTATTGGACACCGGGCTGGAAGTATGGTTGCGTGTGTGAGTGAATATACCTTAGAATATTTTGCTTTGTTGAATGTGAAAGGTAAGAAAGAATTGATTGAATGGTGTATGAAGGACGGATTGATTGCTTCGAGTTATGAATGTCCTAAATGTAATGAGCGAATGGGATTATACAAACGAAAGAGTGCAGTTTTGGATGGATTTGAATGGAGAATATATATGGCGGCGCTCACACGATCATTCGCTTAACGATGAGACCTTAAGGACTTTTTTAAAATCTGTTATTATGCTGAACCATCCACTTGGAAAAGATCACTAGTAAGAAAGTAAGTGCTGTTTTTATATTATTTATCTCAAATGTTTAATTTCAGTATTGTTTACATATATTTTCATTACGCATTTACCTTATCCCGCTATATTCACTTACCGCCATTGTAGTTTTCGCTTGGCGCCATCTCGTTCTGGCTTGGCGCTTATTTCGGTTTGTTGCCAATGGTGTGGGCTCTCCTAGGGTTTTACCTTTTTTCTATGTATATATGTATGAATATTTGCAAAAAATTCCCAAAACTTCTGCATGCATGAAAATATTTGATGGTAAGAAATATACATACTCAGATCTTTAATATTTAAATAGCTTAATTTTATTTGTAAATAATTACTGTTTTAAGTTGTGAGTTAATTGTATTTGAGACTTAAAGTCATTGTTAGGAAATTACTAACTAGTACTGTGTGAATAAGGTATTCTTTCTCTTATGAATAATACATTTCAACATTAATGGCAACAAACATCCGGTCTGTTTATCAAACGAAATAATACAGACAATCAAGGAAAAAAGAGTTTTAAATTCAGACAGTTTATTCTGTAAGTTCTCATTCTGAAAAATGTCGTAACTATTCAAAAAAAGTTTAGTAGTATTACGTTTTTGAAAATTTTGTTCCAGAAGCAGTTACAGTATTCCATGATCTTGTCAATATGTGCATATAATAGGATAATGCATGAGTGTTACTAATAGTTTTTGAATGAGCAGTTAGGCTTAAACTTCAGTGGAATTTTGATTTTGGATTCTACGATGTTAAAGAAGAACAAGTTATAACACACAAAATATTCCACTGACTTCGATTTTATAGTAATATTAAGTTATATAAAAACAGGCTTCTTTTAAATCGTTCAGTCTCTAAACAAGAAAGGAGCAAACGAATCATTTCTGAAAAGATGAGAATAACAAATAATAAAAAAAATTTTTTTTGAGTCAATTCCTATTTTGTTATAAAACTTACTGGCACCATCTGTTGCAGATAAATCTAACTTCGTCAGAAATAAAGCAGAATAAACTTAACATTAAATTAAATTAATGAATTAATATTTGAAAAACTTATATTAACATGAAGTGTTACCCACAACAAATTTAAAAAATGTATTTGAACTTCAGAGAATGGATAAAAAGTATTTTTATTAACGATTGAAAATTTGAACAATATATATATATGAATAAATAAATATAAATATATTTCGGGAAGGAGTGAATTGATAGTAGGAATTGAAAAAGAACATTTCTTTTTAAATGAGTCAAAATAATTCACCTAATTCGAAAAAATTTGAAATGTAATGCTTAAAAAGAAATTCGTTTTTATCACAACAAACAAAAATAGAATCTTTCACCAAAAAATATTAGGTAAAATTTCTTTTTCGTTATTGAAACAAATAATGCATTTTTGTCTTGAAATACCTTTTCTAAAACTCGCCTTTAAAGGCATTGTTCCAAATAAATATCTGTCTTCAGACGTTACATAAGAATGTATCTGAGTGAAAGCAATAAAAGTTCACCTTCCTCTTGCAATCTAAATCAATTTTATTAGTTTTTTTTGGCAGTTAAGGCCTTAAGTTCAGCTAGATTTATAAATCATAAATATAAATTGAAATATTTTTCTTACAAATCTGATTCTGAAATATTTTTAAAGGACTCGGCAATATAAAAGGCGAAAAAAATATTTGGAAACTTTGTCACTGGTACATATTCAAGGTTATATTATTCGAAAAAATATTTTGAAATTTACTTATTTTATTTTAATTATACCACATGTAACAAAAGTAGTTTATCAAATGGAAACAAGACATTTCATTATTACCACGTATAATTTGATTAATTGTTTCATGTTATATTGAATTCTTAAATAAGAATATTGGTTTTTGTTTCATATATATTATATATTATACATGGTGTCTATAAATTAATTGGTCAAAAAGAATGTCTTATTCTATGCATATATTGTTGTAAGATAAAGAGAGATACAGTCCATACCAGTCCATATAAGAGTTTGCCATTATCATAATTGTTTGATATGTCTTTCTTTTGCTACTACATAAACATCCCATCAGTAATTGTCAACATGTTTCCAACGATCAAATTAATAACAGCATAGAACACACAGGGATGGCGAACCAATGGCACGCGCGTGCCATTGATAGCACGCGACACAATATTTTGGGCACGCCACCGAAAAAAACGGTTTTCGTTTTAGTTGAAAATATTTCCATAATTGATTCGTTAATCAAGGAATTTTCAGCAAGATTTTCTCAGTTCAAAGAATTATCGGAAACTCTCAAGTTGATTATGTACCCTAAAGTGACTTCATTTGGTAAACTGAACTTGTCCCAATTCGATTGGCTGAACATTGAAGAATTTGAAATGCAACTGATTGATTTCCAGTCTAGTTCAATATGGATTCAAAAACTTATTGAAACAAGAAAAAGGTTGAAATTGATTGAGAGAAAAACAAAAGGATGAACAAGCAATATAAGTAAAAATACGAGTAACAAAATTTTGGAAACATGGAAATCAATTCCACACACATTTAACTGTTTGACGAAGCTGGTTCCTGCTGCTTTAACCATATTTTCATCATACTATGCCTGCGAGTTATTATTTTCAGAGATGAATAACATTAAAGATTCGCTTAGAAGCCGTTTGACAGACGACTTCAATTCAGCACGCATTCTGCTAAAAGTAACATCTTACAATCCTAATATAAGTTATTTGTAATCTAATCTGCAACAACAGAAGTCACACTAATGTTACTTTAATTTGAATTATACGTATAACAAAAACATTTAATGCTTTACAATGTCCAAAATGCATTTTTTTCGTAGTAAATAAAGAGTTTTGAGTTGTTAGTATTTTCCCAATAATCACAAGTCAAAATTGTTTGGTGGCACGTCTAAACCTCATTAAATATTAAACAGAAAAAATGGCACGTTGATCCATAAAGATTCGCCCCCCTAGCGTAGACTCTTGATTTTAGTTCAGGAATGGATGTGGGAAATGACGGAGTGTACACTTGATTATTTACAAAACTCCATACACTTAAATCCAGTGGTGATCATGATGACCAGTAAATAATTTCTCCATAATCAATCTAAACTAGTACCTCAACATTGAGGTAAGATGTAAGGTCGTTGAGGTAGTGAGATAAGATGCGCCATCCTGTTGAAAATTTTCTTTGGTAAAGACATGAGGAAAATCTGTAGTATGTCCAGGTAAATAATTATTGTAACAGTCTCTTAAGCGAACAAAAATGGGCCGAGAACAATCGAGGAATTAAACTGCGCAAAACATGTTTACCTTGGGTTTATCCTTTTCATGTTCTCATGAGGATTTTCCGACTCTCAGGTTCTTACATTATGGCACCTAATGCCTTCTATGAATAAACCTAGGACATATCTGACTTAAGACGGGTTAATTTCCTTGAATATTTCGAAAGTTCTTAACTTACAAAATTGTCGAACTAATTTGTAGACACCCTGTATACTATTAATTATCAATTTTTTTAAAAAAAAAATGCGTATATTTTAAATTTGCCATAAAGTAACGCTAGAAAATTTAAAAATAATAAAAAAAAAAAAAGTAGAAACCGGGAATTGGCGCTATTTTAAAATCATACATTCTGCCTCAGTTGACTTATTGGCCAATTGGGAATTCGTAACTTATAGAACTTTTATTTCATTTGCTGAAAGAAATCTTCAACGATAAATAGCGCAAGTGAATATTTAAAAAATTAGTACAATACAATACACACACACACATGTTTAATTCCTATCTGTAACATCTATAGCTTACACTCTTAAATTTATTTCCACTTTGGTTTATTTATTTGTATATTATAACTTTTTATCTTATTCGTAAGAATGTTTCATTTTGCTTGAAGTTATATTTTATCATGAAACAACAGTTCTTAAAAATACCTCTCCAGCAAGAAAAAAAGATAGTGGTTGCAGTTGCCAAATGGTCACGGTCGCGAGCTCATGGCCGTGTTGTTTCTATCAAGTTGTAGGCTCGAATCCTTATGCTATTAGGATTGAATGAACGTTAAATATATCAAGTCTAAAAGTTCACACATCGGTGTGGTATGGAAGTGTTGAGTACTAGCTCAGGTGTCGTACTCGTTTGACGTAGGGTCAAAACCATTTTTTAATTTCTAATGCAGCTGACAATACAAAGACAAGTATCATTATGAAACACAGAGATCCAAAATTTACAAAAAAATACAATGATAATCCAATAGCATATATAATTATAAAAATTACACACAGAAAAGTCTAAAGTAAAAAAAAATACACACAAAGAAAAATGTAATGGATAAACGCTACATATATAAAAAAGTTAAAACAAGATCAAGTGTGCTATCGATTAAAATGACTCTATCCTCCCAGTATCTTGAAAAAACACTGTTCTGAGAGATCGCTGAACTGACGAGGAGATTCACAGTTTTCATCACCACACCACTGCAACAAAGGGGATAGGCAAGGGGCTCTTAACCTTATTCCCCTTCTTTACACATCTGACAAACAGAAAATTGCTGGTGGGCACTGTTAAAAAAAGTATAACAATCCTTAATATATTTCTTATTTTTATTGCAATCATAAACATCATAAATAACATCCTACTCTAAGAAGACAATACAAAATTCGAAATAGTTACGTTTAATGCGATTTTAGGCATTACATATGATATAATATTGGCCATGGTTGATATTGGCACAGTATACAAAGCGTGACACACACACACACACAAAAACGAGACTAAGTGTGTAGTTTGAAAAAAGAATGGAGTTGGTAACAACTGTTTCGATGACGCCTTTCTACACCCCTCCTCTGTCCATGTGGTCAGTTTCGACTTAATCGATCATACCAGTTGGGAGAACTGCGTCATTGAGGGAATACGTGCAACTGCATTCTGCCTGAAAAATGTCGAATCAACAAGTTTCTTGTGACGAAATCAGCAACGAAAACTTTTTAAATACTATCCGAGGCATATGGTGATAAAGGGATCTACATTGCTTTTCCCCCAAAAGGGATCTACGTTGCATTGCCCCCAGAAGGGAGCCACATTGCATTGCAAATAAGGAGAAAGAAGCTTGAAAACAATTTGCAATTACCAGTATTGCTGCTTCATATTCTGAGAATATGACAAACTGTTAAAAAAGGGAGGAACGAGATTTTAGGTAGGTCAAAGATATCTACAGCTATTGGTGATAGATTCTTCACCAAGTAGCTGTAACGTAACTTCAAAATAAGATATGAATAAGCAATTAATAAAAACTACTAGGACATGTTTTCATTGATAGACCAATTATTAAGAGAGCTCATTGAACAGTAACACAGTAACTATCAAATCATCTATATATTTAATCTTGAATCTATATATTTTTTAAAATACTATTTTATTTGGTCTGAAATATTAATATATTAATAATTGGGGATTACCAATTATTTTATAAATCAACCTTATGAAAACCAATATTTAAAAAATATTGCAGGATTTATTTCATAACTAAAAGTGATTAAAAATCCACATATGAATCAATTCAAAACTGCATATTCAAAAAAAAACATTGAACTGTATATATAAATAACTATAATATATTATTTAAACATATAATAGCTAAGTTGTAATTTTCAAAAAAATGGGAAAAGTACACTATAGTACTGAATAAACTTTTATTATGCATTTTTTTTTTCTTTTTCTGGAAGAAACATGCTCGAATTACAGTTTAATGCTCTAAATATTCAAAGAAACATTTGTTGAACATTATGCTTCTAGAAATATTTCTTCGCTCCAATTCGTAGGTTTTCCGCATTGTAGTTTTCATTTGGAATTTTTATTCCAACATTTTTATGAACATTCGTACATTTATTCCTTTGATTTATGAGGTTTTTTTTGACAATGAAGCTATTTTTTTTAACGATTACGTTGTTGCTTTTTCTCGTTTTGACTGCGTTCCAAAACAATCCGTCCTTGTAAGTTGTAGTTTAGTTGAATTGCGTGTTGAGCTTTTGTTTGAGTAGAGTTGGTTTTTATGTTTCCAATATTTTGACCCAGTGATTTTTATAAGCTTTTATTATTTATTATGTTCCAGAATTAATGGTATTTCTTAGGAGATACGAAAGTTTTTTTTTTAAAAAAATCGTATTAAGAATACCTCATATCATAATAAATATGTTTTTAGAAATTTTACAATAAATCATAATTTTAAAATAAATCTAGCAAGGTGCCTGGGAAAGACAATTTTATGCAAATAAATATATCCTAATTTATCACACTTTAAAGCTTCCTGCTCAGAATTATACACGTACTTCAACAATTTGTTATCTTATAATACAGTAGAGAGTATACTTGCAGGTAGAAAACGATAATGAACATTTTAGCAATTTTCTAATGCTTTTAATTTTAAATACAAATTGAAATAAATTCAACTAAATCTTTTTAGGGGAAAAAAATGGATTTTTTTTTGAAAAAAATAATTTTATTTTAAAAAAGGAAACGGTGTTCGAAGTTTCTATCAATACGGTTTTTTCGTACATATAGTTTCAGACTTATTTCTGAGACAAACGCAAAATTTTGACATTTTTTAAAACTTTTTACTTTCTTAAATAACACGATTGGTTTTAAGCATATATTAATCAACCTTTTTTAAATTTTTTATTTTATTCGAATCCAAAGAAAAGCCAATATTAAAGGAGTTTATTATGAAAGAGAAACATTAATTTGAAATGAGTTCATTCTTCTGACATTTCACAAAGGAAATATTTCGAATAAAGAAGCCGGAAAAGAGATCATTACATCTAGGAGAAAATATGGAAAAGAGATAAGAAAAAAACTATAATTTTCTGAGTTACAATTTACTGGGTGTCTCAAAAATAGCTAATAAACTCTGCACGTTAAGACTTCTTGTTGAGAGTACATAAAAAATGCCCTGAGAATTGTATCTGTACGATCCATAGTTTGCGACAAAAATACCGTAAATGATGATGAATGAATGATGATGCATGATGGTTCAAGATGGGGCTCCAGGGCATTTCTATGCTCTTGTATGTCATTGACAGGATCAAACCTGCCAATTATTATCGAGACGAAGTGACCACACAAAGGGATTCAGTTATTCCTCTGCAAAATGCTTGTACTTAAGTGGGCACCGCGCTGCTGCGACGTATGCATTCATCCATTCTGCGACGTGTTCATGCCTATTTCGATATGCACGACGAACATTTGTAACATCTCCTTTTTTAAATATTTACAAACACTGCAGTTGATACAGATTTTTATTTGATTTATCATTTTTAAGGTTCTTCGCAAACAGAATTTAGAATTTCAACTCAATCCAGGATGAAAAGCTCTGTTGAATGTTTACATGGAATCAAAATTTAGCAGGACTCGTCTAGATTTTATATTAATTCGTTGAGTAGTACACCTAAAAAAATTATTTTACTTTGGATCATTAGCAGGCAGAAGCAAATTAGACAATAAAAAATTTCTGCTTTTGTTTTTGAATTGCAATGAACTGGTTTACAATTTTTGAATTGTTATTGTCGATCATCTTTTGATTATAAATAAAAGTAGTGCGCTTTTAATGCTTTATGGCTACTTTTAGAGTTTTCTAAGGATTTAGGTAATCTAATGTGAAATTTTAAACTTTCTTTATCTCACACAGATGGAGAATATTTTATTAATACCAATTCTAAAAATTACCAGTCAAGTGAAAGTGGTGAAAATATTCATGAGTCTAAGAAATTATTTGATATATCCATCGCTTATTTATACGATCAAAAATATATATCATATATCATATATTGTTATAAAATGTAACATAAGAAAAACCTATCATAACAATAAAATATATTTTACCCACCGAATGTATATTTCAGATAACCTAGCATTTGCTGCTGAACAAACTTAAAGAATAAAATCCTCGATATTTATATAATATTTTGTAGAGAGACACAATGGTAGGTTGAGGTGAGGAATAAAGCGATTCTATTTCGGAAAGTAAACAGGTAGAAAGAACTCAGAGATGTTTTATCTTAGAACTATTTATATTCATGCATGAGACATTTCGAAAGGCCATTATAATTCACTGCACCTTATTCGTTGAAAACTTCTGGAGGTGAGCTGAAAGATTTCGTTTTCGGGAGGTTGTTACATTGTGCAAGGATGTTATGTAAATAATGTTACGTAACTTTATAAATAGATGAAAAGTCTTTTAAATAATGTTATGGTTTTCGCACTAACTTGTATCTTGCCGTTGACGACATTTTTCTACCCTGGATATTTAACCTTTTTGTTCTTCTGTCATCAACAGATGTGGCACACCTTTTTCAGCCTTTTCCTGCTTTGTTTTTTATTGAGTTTGTTTCCTGATATAGTAAACAAATTTTCGGATTCCAGAAGCTGTCCTTGAACCTCCCATCTGTCTTGCAATTTCAGTATAAGAAAGAACTTACATGCCTTTCTTGGTGCTCAATATCATTTATTTTATGTCATTGCTTCTTGCCTAAATATTAAAAAATCTACAACTATTCCTACTTGTAATTTGAATTAAGAAACAGTCTTCTTTCTATTAAACAAAGCAAAATAATGACTTGCTCCAACTACAACATTATGTCAGATTCTGCGGGGAGTTATTTACATTTAATTGGTTCCCAGAACAAGAGCACTAATTGTCCAGGAAAATTAAACATTACAAATAATTTCATAACTGTGTGTTTGTTTTTTAGATTAAAGTAAGTATATATATATGTAACTTTTTTGTATTGAGATAATTTGTGAATATTGTTTTTTTGGGTAGAATTCAGTAACATTCTCTTTAAAATGACGTGTATGATTTTGAATTTTGTGAAACGTGCCATTTCAAAGTTAAAAATACGTAAAATTTCCAAACTTGTCCACAATTTTGTCCACCACTGTATATGAAGCTGTTATTTGTTGAAAGCAATAACAGTGACATAACCAACATAAACAGTAAAAGCAACTTAAATTACAGCCATTACTGAAATGGGGATCGAGCGCATAAAATATACTAATAGTACAGAGAAAGTAACATAAATGTCATTGACTTAAGTGACCAAAAGGTTTATACGAGGACAATAACTTAAATGGCAACTATATCAGTGCAGAGCCACATGTTATTTTATTGTGAAAAAACCGACCATTTAATAGTGTTTCTTGCGGAATTTATGGTTTGTGAAAAAAAATAATGATGGTTTTTATCAGATTGTGTGGAAAAATGATTGTGTAACAATTAGTAGTAATTTGGTTCTTGAATTTATGAAGAATAAATGTGTGTGGCAACATTTAAAACTGTACCAAATTAATTCTTCTAAAATGCTTTTGATAATTCTGTCTTAAGTTTGTTAAAAAATGGATGCAAATATACTGTAAAAAGAGATTTAGAAGATATATTCTAAAAACTTAGGATTTAAATTTCACTTCTGAAAATGACAATAACTTAAAGAAAAAAACATAGGTAGTTTCGATTGAAACAAAATGAATTATATTTCTAAACTCGGAAAAAATGTATTGAATGGTGGGTATTACTAATAATTTGCTTAGTTATCATTTCAGCATCTTATTAAAAGAAGTTGATAATTTTTTTTTCATTTAAATACTATGCAGATTATTAATTACCTATAAACTTACTCACATAGAGGATAAATGTATGGTTTGATTTATTATCAGAGTTAAATCAACCCTTGTTTTTGAAAATACTGCTTTTTTTTAAATAAATGAAGAGTGATTTTGGAAGAAATTAATTTTGTTATCTAATTAAAAGGAAACTAATATTGAAATGACTTTTTAAAATTGTCACATAAGCATTTACCATTACTTCATTTTATTTGAGAAAAAGACAAATTAGGGTTTCACAAATCTTTCTCAGAATAAAAAAAATTAGATAATGAAATCACAAAAATGAAATTCATACTTAGTCATCCCTTTCTACTTTTAAATAACGTTTAATGTAACAAATTATGAAGATTATTTTTCTTTATTTTTATCGCTTTTCCATTTAAAATCTCTTATATTATTTTTATTCATTCAAACTCACGAGATGAAGAAACTATAAAATTAAATTAACTTCTTTGTCTTGAATTTCCAAATAATGAAACGAATGATATTATATGAAATATCAGAAAGAGAGTGAAATAATTTCAATTTCTTTAGTTGTCTAAAGCAAAGCAAATAACCTTTTAAATTATTTTCTTATTATTGAATTTCTTTATACTAGGTCATATTGCGATTGAAATTAAACCTTTCTATTTCAATACGAGAAAGAAGCTTAAGTGTGTGAATTAGTAGAGATATTAATTTCATACGAGCTGACAAATGATTTTTAAAACAGGTTTCAAGAAAGAATTTTTAAAAATATCACTGGTTGTTTCAAACCCAGAAAATTGAAAATAGTTTTTGACTTGGAGAAAAAGTGTGAATCTCTCTTCTACTTTATTAAAAAATTCGATTATTTGGAGTACTGAATCAAATGTTTTTGTCAAAATTATGAATTTCATCATTTTTGGTTAGTAAGAACTATTTGTAGGTTTTTAAAAAAAATTATTATTTATTCAAAATAATATATTGTTTTTTTATTATTTTCTGCAAGTTGATTATATCGTAAATAATTTTATTAGCTTCAAGGCATTCTAAATTTTTGATTTTTGGACTAATAACTATTTTTGATTTTTGGAACTATAAAGCAAAAATGTGCTTAAGTCCTTTATATAATTTTTGGAATTCCTACTTGTAATTTGAATTAAAAAACAGTTTTCCTTCCATGGAACAAAGCAGAATAATTTCTTGTTCTGACTAAAACTTGATGTTAGCTTCTGTTGGTAGTTACTAACATTTGATTGGTTCCCAGAACAAGAGCAGTGATTGGCAGGAATCAAAGTCTAAGAAGCAAGGACAATAATTTCGGATAAAATAATTTTTTTCGCATGGGTTTATTTTGTAGCCAATTTCTTAAACGTAACTTAATGGATTAATTAATTAATAATCTTAAAGCGCTTATAGGGTATCCGAAAATGGCTACACTTTCAAAAATAATCAAAATAAACAAAGATGTTCTCACTTACGGTTTTTTATGTTCCATAAAGAAAAGATTAAAGTTTACGTGTCATGAAATGCAACTAGATGGCTTGACATCCACGTTTTGCAACATTCTCCTTTTAAACTGGCTTTACCACAAGAGGAAGCACGGAATGTTTACCGTAATCACTTAGATCTCTTGATATAACAACTTTGAACCTTACGAAATACGTGAAAAATATTGTTTATTAAGCTCAAATTCGCAACACTGATGAATTGAAAAGATGAAATATAACGTTTATTCAGGATGTTGATCCTTCAATGTTTCTCACAACGTGGCTACAAATCTCGTATAAACTCGATGTGTTGCGCGCAACTGTTAGTGTGCACATTACAATAAATCATTGTAAAAAAACTTTGGTATTTTCTTTATAGAAGATGAAAAACGGTTAGTGAGAATACCTTTATTTACTTGTAATTAATATCTGAAAGTGTAGAAACCCCGCGATTCTATTCTAGTCTTAAAAACTATTCAACTATGGTAATACATTCAAACAATTTCAGTAGGTTTCTTTCAACGAATAGAATTTCTTTTGATCAAAAACTATAGAAAAATTTCATACAAAGAATGAATAATTGGCTAAAAATTAATCTCGTCTAACATTGCAGTTCACTGATAGGATTAGTCGATTTTATTAGAGTCACATTAAAGCTTTCCTTTTGTGCTGTTGACAACTGACTGAATTCAAATTAGAAAATACGATTAAGATACAGGAAACGGAGTAGGAAGCAGCTGGGATTTCTAATTACAGGAAATTTTTGGAGAGCTCATTAAGGAAGGGGCTCCATTTGAATTAAATTGAATTAAAACTAAATAAATTGCGGTAATTACTCCGTGGTTGCTGAAGTGTTCATTCCTTTGCTAATTTAAAAAGTGCTAATTAAGAGAATTCTAAAATTTGAGTATTAGGGCTTAGCGAAAAGGATACTGCGGTTTTTCTCTGTTAGATGTGTAAAGGGCTGTCTCGCTAGGTGTCCCTGTAAAGAATAGCTTGGTGTTCCTATTTTTTTATTTTATTAAAAACAATTATAAAATCCCCGAGCAACACAAAGTATGACCCGGGGCTCACAAAAGTAAGTGTTAATCACACATTATAAAGGAACGAAGGAAAAAAATCCTTTGCGGTCATGAAGGATCACAAATATTTACAACAAATTCTCAGAACTTTTCAAAAGCACTTTTGGTCGAAAGAAGTTGCTGAAGATTCGGAGGCCAATTTATGTTAAGTCCCATGTAAGCCAATCTTAAGATGTCTCTTTCACAAACTTGGAACGCAGAAGGAGCACATGTTTTGCATTTTCCTCGCCACCAATATCACAATCATAGGAAGATGATGGAACTAAATTAAATTTCTTCAAGTAGCTTTTAAAGTTGTCATGGCCAGTTAGAAATTGGGTTATTTTGTAATTAGTATAAAAATGATGGCAGCATAGTCTCTTATTAATGGTTAGAAAAAATTTCTTTACTAATCTCCTTTTATTTCAAATGATATATTCTTGGTTCCAAGACTTCGCCGTTCTTTCTTCCATAATCTTCTTGTAAAATGATTCAGGAATATTAACGGCAATGTCAATTTTACGCTTGGCGGCAGCCTTTGCAAGCCAGTCGGCCCGCTCATTTCCAAGAACGCCTGTGTATCCTGAAACAAATGCAAAATCTATTGAGATGTTTTTATCTTTTAGGCTTTTAAGTTGCTTTTAGATCTCGATGATTATGTTGTTAGGATGAAGAAATACACTTAAGATAATCCAAGGAGGGAAGATAGTATGTACAGATGAAATAGTCTGAGATGACACTATTTTGCTCATCCTATAGTTTTTAATGTGTGCAAAATTTAGAAGTAGAATTTTCAAAAACGATACTTTTGTTTTGTTATTTATAGTTTTGAGAAACTGCAATTAAAAATAAACAGTTTTACCTTTACGTAAAGCATTCCAGTACTATAATTTGGATTGATAAAATATACTTGCTATTGATTTAGAGTAAAAATTTAAACTGCGTCAGAGGTAGGAGAAATTTGTTTATTATCCAATAAAAATGCCAAAATCAACTTTTGGACCAATTTTCGTGTGAAGTGATCCCCTTAATAATAAATCAAATTATGAGCAGTAGACATGTAAAACTTTATATAAAATCTATCGTAAGAAAGACAGAATCACCGCATTAAAATTTAATTTTAAATAAAAAGTACATTATTTTATAAACTGTTTTAAATTTCCCATTTTTTGACAAGAAATGCATTAAAAGTCTTCGATGATAAACCTCTCCACCTATTTAGTCAAAATGTGTATGATAATAAGCAAATTTAATATAAGAAAAATATTAAACTTGAAAGAGTTATGCAACAACTATAATTATTTTGTACTGTTAATACAATTCATCATTTAGTAGTTTGTAATAATTCCATATCTTTATGTATTGTGTTGCGTAAGTTTCAATAAATAAATTATATAGTTCCCACAAAAAATTAAACCTATAAAAATCTTTCTTTTTTATTTAACCGACACCCCTGGAGACTTCCAGGAGACAAAACTTTTAAACACTTTCTAATACAAAGCTTAGATTTACAGTTTTTGTTGACTTTCGGAATAGTTGAAAAACCACAAGAAACTAAAAATACTCCGTCTAGGCCCCTTCGTAAGCTGAAAAATATCTTCACGTGCTTTGTCTGAGAAAGAGAAAAGTTTTCTAAGGCAATATGGTAAGTGTTTGGCGTAAATGGCCTTCTGTGGGCCTGATTTGCTATTCGCAATTCAGAATTGGAAACTTCTTTACCATAAATCTACATAAGCTTCTTGAAAATGTTATGCTTTTCCTCTTTTGGAGCGAATGTTCATAAGATTTTTATTTTTAACCATTTTATTGAAATGGAGGAGTGTGGCGGTAATTATGTAATGGAAGATTTCCTCACCGCTAAAACGATTCAAAAATAAAACAATTGTTGGGATAAAACTTATTCACATACAAACCACTCGATTTCTGTATAGACAAATCCATTGTCATTCACATTAGATATACAAGGACTACCGCTATCAGATTGAAAAATTAATTTTTAAAAAATATATATATTTCTATTTCAATGGACAATCTACGTTGGATATTAATTATGAGTTAAAGTCCCTTTTTGCAACTCAAAGGTCAACAGGACTGACATTACAATTTAAAACCATAATCAAGATACAAAAAACTAAAAAGAACTTGAATTGGAATATTATTATTTCAATTTTCACCCCACGCTCGTCTACAGTAACCTGATGAGAATTTTGAGGTTTTCCTTATTTTAATGGACAGTAATCTTTATTTTTCCACATGATTATCTTTTGTGAAATTAGAATTCGAACCTACGATCCAATAAATATCGTTTGCCATGAGGTTCGAGATCATGCAGACTATAGAGCTACTACAGCTTACATATTATCAAAAATTTGCATAAAAGTTTCAGTGCGTTGAACATTTTTTTTATTAAGTTGTTTACAAAAAATATTCTCTCTCACAGTCTCTTTTTAGACTTTAGATTCAAAATGAACTAAAGGGAAAATGTAAACATAAGGGCAGACTTATTGTAAAGTAGTGTAACATATATAACTCTTCAGAAAAATAATTATTACTCATGACATGAAGTGAAATTTCTCAGATTATAATATTGAATTTTATAAGCTAATCTCATGACCGTGGATCAAAGTTATGATGTTCATTATCACAGAATTCTTTACACAATGTAGAGTGATATTATTTTAAAATAATTCACAAATGAAACCTTAAGAATGCGAGGTTTATATTTTAAGGAAGTATAGTTTTGAAAATGGGTGACTATTTTCCCTCAATTTATGTTACACGAAAAACTGGACATTAATATACTTTACAACATGATTTCATCAGTATTAAGGTATCCGACTACGTTCGAAACCATGATTTTAAAAAAGCGCATAAATGGATAATTTTCATGATATTTAGTGTCACTTAGATTAGACTACATGTATAACATTGTTTTAATGCCATTATGACAAAAAAAAGTATTTAAATACAATATTTTGGTAAAATATTAACTTAGAATAACCTTTTTTCGAAACGATCTCCTTTTATAAAAAATACTTCTATAATAATAATATTTTGCTTGTATAAATTAAGGACTTCTACAGAGAGTCTGAACTAGGATCTTTGAAAAATTCACATTATTTTCAGAGTTACCACTAATTGAAATAATTATCTGGCGTTTTTTTCTTAAAATTTCTCTCCTCTGTTGCAATAAAATGTGGATAAATCCACTTTTAAGTTATATATTTCAAGAATTCTAGTTCAACCTCTGTACAGAGGTCTGAGCTATATTCAGGCAAAATATTATTATAATAAACGCATTTTTCATAAAAGGAGAATGTTTTGAAAATTGGTCATTCTATGTTCATTTTTTGCCAAAATATTGTACTTAAATAATTTTTTATTGTAATACTATTCTCTAAACAATTTTATATACGTTTTCTAATCTAAGTGACCCTAAATATCATAAATATTATCCATTTATACGCTTTTGCAAAATCACGGTTCCGAATGTAGTCGGATACTTTAAGGCACACACACAGATTTATTGTGTTATACAACTTCTGAATATCTCTCTCATAGAAATCTGTCACCTGATTTGTTTACATCTCCAGCACGGCCGCATTGGCGTTTTCATAGCCATCGTGGTATTGACCACCAAGACAGAGGTTCTTAAACTGTGATCCGTGGACCCCTGGGGTCCCCAGCACCTTTCTTGAAGGCACTTTTCCGCGAAAGTCTCTCATGAAATGTTAAGATTTCTCTCTTTTAAAGACTCTGAAGGGGACTTCGTATAAAAACTTAAAGTTGTGCCATCTTAGACTAAATCTCTAATTTGTTCTCAATGAAAACACTCTGCTATAACATGTATTTCGATCAAGAATATTTCAGTTAGTATAAAATTAGTATTTTGCAATATTTTTAAGTAGATATTTACTGTTTTCTTTAAGGAAAATATAGTTAAGTAAGTTTGTATAAGTAGCAGAAGCAATCTTAGGATTCTTGAGGAACATGTGTAAATGAATGACATGTTTTAAGAGTCAGGGAGGGGTGCTCAAAATCTTGGGGGTCCACAATGCCAGGCTGGTACTTAAAGGGGGCCCACGGCGATTGAAAGCTTAAGAACCGCTGAACTAAGTTCTTTCTTTAAAGGCAAGAACAAATGATAATTTGGACGACGTGTCAAGATTTACTCATTTCAAATTTCAAAAATTTCACAATTAAAACAACCTGCATATACCCAAACAACATAGCTCAAAATCTTACATTTTTTCTAAAAAAAAAAGTCATATTCCTACCTAAAAATTTGGTTTTGTACTGCATTTTTGAAATACAACTTCAGCGTGTGTTCTTCACAGTTTTGAAGAGAACACTTCTTAGAACTTAATAAAATTTGCTAAATAATGATAAAATCATATCTGTGTTTCCTCAAAATATTTCTTCAACTTTCCACACCAGATCATTATTATTGATGGGCGGTTTGCCTCATCACTTACGTTGTTTAGTGTTCTAACACATTTATTTACAATTCTAACACATTCATAGCCTAACTTCATAGATTTCACCATTCTGTCTATGATTTCCGAATATTTTCATGTCTTTCGTATCTAAGCAATGAATGGAAACGTGTATTTCAAGTCTAAAAATTGTCTAATACATTTATCTCAGGCTGGCCAATACACGAGAACAATTGTAACGGGATTTCTTAGTGATTCTTAATAGTCTGCTAGGGAATATACTTTTTATTACATTATATGATAATAAAACCTCTTTCTGTAAAGGAGCCGCAAATTATGTTAATGAAGGTTGATATTTAAAGTCAAGTAAAGAGGGAAGTTAGGAGGGGTGATTGTTGTCATACAGAGCCTAAGAAATAGGTATAGAAGTTAATATACAAAATTGTCATGGTTCAAGTTGAAAGGATCTGAATCATTCAAGGATTAGCATTATTGTTAAGAACCTCTTCCGTTGATAACTATATTTAGATTCTAGATGTTAAGATTACTATTTAAGTTGACGTGCTCCCATAGCTTAGATAGAATTTATAGATAGTTTTTCTTCTTCTTTCCAAGCACTACAGACGGTTACGGGCCAAGGCTATCTCATTCAGCTTAGACCAGGGATGGTGAACCAATGGCACGCGACACAATATTTTGGGCACGTCACCAATCAAAGCCGTTTGCGTTTTAGTTCAAAATAACTAATTTCACTACGAAGTATTTCATGTACATGAGAAACCAGACGAAGAAAAAGTTATTAAAGAATTTATTTCCCAAATTGATTCTTCAATCAAGGATTTTCCTGCGTGATTTTCTCTTTTCAAAGAATTATAGGAAACTCAAGTTTTTATTATGTACCCTGATATAACTTCATTTGATAAACAGAAGTTGCCCCAACTTGATTGGTTGGAAATTGTAGAATTTTTTTGAAATGAAACTTATTGATTTCCTATCTTATTCAATATAGATTCAAAAGTTTATTGAAACAAGAAAAAATTGGAATTGATCGAAACAGAAATATTAACAAGCCATATAAGTAAAAATGCTAATAACGAAATTTTGAAAATATGGGTTTGAATTTGATTTCAGACACATCTGTTTGAAGAATCTGGCTCATGCTGTTTTAACCTATGCCTGCTAGTCATTATTTTCAGAGATGAATAACATTAAAGACTCGCTTAGAAACCGTTTGGCAAATGACTCCAATTCGGCATGCATTCTGTTAAAAGTAACATTTTACAATCCTAATATAAGTTATTTGTCATTTAAAATACAACAACAGTAGTCACACTAATGTTACTTTAATTTGAATTACACGTATAGCTAAAACATTTACTATTATACAGTGCAAAATGTATGTTTTCGTAGTAGATAAAGAGTTTTGAGTTGTTATTATTTAGTTATATTATTATTATTCAGATAATCGCAAGTCAAAAAAATTTACGGCAGGTGTGTACCTCATTAAACACTTCTTTAGAAAAAATAGCACATTGATCTATAAAGGTTCGCCACGCCTGGCTTAGACCATTGTAATCTATTTGATGCTATGCATCTATCGGTTAACTCTAAAATATTTCAACCACTTCTCTATTTACTCTACTTCTCTATTATTTCTCTATCCACCTTGTTCTCGGTCTTCTTCTCTTCTTTTTTTCCTGCTGGAGTTTGGAAAGATATTTTCTGAACAGAATTTTCATCGCTATATCGAAATACATGTCCCAACCACCTTATGTGGGAAGCATTGATAACTCTGACTATGTTGGGTTCTCTGTATTTCGATTGAATTTCAAGGTTGCATCGCATTCTCCAGAGTCCTTTCTCTAACTGCACCAAAAATATTTCGTAAAATTTTTCTCTCAAAAGTCATCAATTTCTCTTTGTCTTCTGTGTTAATTGTCTTCAGCATTCCTTGTCATGAAAAACAATTGTTCTTACTAGAGTCTTGCACAACTGTATTTTTGTTTTGCTACTTATGTATTTAGAATTAAAATGGTTTTGCAATCCATGATAACATCTATTAGGCATCTTGGTTCTATTTTTAATTTCAATTTTTATGTCGTTTCTGTTATTTACAATTGTGTCTAAGTATATAAATTAAATCACTTGTTCAAATTAATATTCATTAATTTTCTGCGGATGTAGATTTGAGATTCTGTTATGTAGATTTGTTCTGTTTGTTCTGTTTGAATTTATTTTTCTTCAATAACCGTCAATCCTATGTTTTTTCTGCTGTCTTGAGCGCACTGAAAGCCTTTACTATAGCTACCTTAGTTCTTCCCATGATATCAATATCATCTGGAAATGCTAGAAGTTGTACGGATTTAACAAAAGTTGTTTTCCGAGTCTCAAATTACCTTCTCTAGTGCTATATTAAATAGATGACACGTCAGGGAGTCTCCTTGTTTCAGTCCCTTTTCAGTATAGAATGCATCCGATACTTCTCTGATTCCATTTATTTCTGTGAAAGTTATTCTACATTTTACTCAGTTGGGTGTTATTCTTGTCAGGTTAACCAAACTTTCATGGATAGATAGTGATTAGATAGTCATAATAAAGTGTATATTTTAAGAAAGTACCTCATCTTTTAATAAACCCTTACACTTCTGTGAGTTCACGACACATTTACTACGCATACTCGGAACAACAACCGTAACGCCGCAGTGGCCATATTTCAAAACGGTAAAACCTGTGATGTACCAATGATATGAGAACACACAGTCAGGATTATATATAATAATTTGCATATTCTTTTATTTTAGAAGAAATTACTAAGGTGAATACAATATGGGCTGTCTATTTAAATTTCTTATAAGATATTCCTAAAGTTGCGAAGCATGAAAAACTCCCAAGATTAAAATTAGAACCAGATTTAAACGTATTTGAGAATAAACAATAAGGTTGGAGTAAAATAACTTTTTAATGGTCGTGTGCTTAGGGAAAAAATAGTGTGGAGAGTTTAACATAATTTTTACTCGGTATGACTAGACTTCCTGTTTTGGAAACTTTTCACAATCTCTAATCTAATATAAATTCAATTTTTACTCTTCGATGAATTTAAATATTCATGGCAGGAAGATTCTTCTTCGTCTTGAGTGGAGTTTAATGCATTTCGCATAGTTCTACCAGAGTTTAGAAAGATAAGAATTCTGCCTTTGTTTTTTTGCTCTTTTCTGGATAGTTTAGAATTCTATCCATTATGAAATTTCCGAAATTCCGTATTTCTCTGATAGGGTGTAATGTATCAGGCCTCCTCGCGGTGCACCCTGGGTAACGCTAAATCTGATACAACACAGAGTTAGTTAACTTCAATTTTACTAGCCATGCTATGTTTCCTATAACATGTATTAGTTTATTTCAAATGCATTTTGTCTTATGCTATCTAACCTGCTTTATAATAAGGTTTTTAAATATTTAATTTATTTACATCACATAACTTTGCCTTTGTTTTTTGAGCTTCTCATGACAAGTTTGGTGTAAAATGCTTCATTTAATCAAATTTAATCTGTACTGAACTTGTATATTTGTGCTGAAATTATTAAGTAGCCTTACAATTATTAAACTTATTTGATCAATCATTAAAATTTTTATTGATTTTTACGAATCATATCATTGACAAATTTCACCAAATAAAATGACGTCACCAATTCAAAAGACTGCTAAATGCTGTCATTGTATTTTTTTGTTTTGTAATATACATAGGAACGGTTTTCCACAATTGGCTGTATATAGAAGCATTTTTTTTATTTGAAGAAATTAGTCGACGGTATAATACTAAGTACCTTTTTATTTTATTCTGATTTGTATTTTCTCTCTTTCCCACTTTTTTACTAACAAGATTAAACCAAGTTTTTAAGAAACATAAAACTGAAGTAAAAACATTTATTTTGCCATTTAAAAAGGAAGATCCAGTTTTAATTTACTTGGCGACAACGGTTTCAAATGGTTTGAAAACAATTACAAAAATGTCCTAAGCATTATTTTTAAGTTTTATGAATGGTTGGAAAATCATGAATATTTAGAATGACTTAAAATTTCGTTGTTCATACTTACAAGTGATTTGCCTTTTATTAATATCCGACTAATGTCAATTTCTTTTCCTTATGTATATGCTACCGTTGACGTGCATAATTCAGTTATGTACTTCATAGAATAACTAGATACTTAATGAAATAACTATACATGTCAATTAAAGTATATAATAGATTAAACATTTCATGCTTAACCTAGTTATTCTATGAAATAACTAATGATAGACTGTTAAAATGAAAAACAAACAATTTCAAAGTTATTTTGTAAATTAATTGATCATAAACTGCTAAAACCTCTCGAAAAATGCATTTTATAACTATTGCGGATGATTAATTTATAAATAACAAGGAAACGAAGATGATATAACATTATTGTTCATATTCCTAACAGCAGTTAAACTGAAAAGGGGAAAAAAGATATGTTTTGCATCTGTTGCTGGCACAATTAACTTTTCTACCCCTTGAACTTAAGGATATTATAATGCTGGAGTAACCAATAGTCACATGGAACTTCTCTGCTGTTTTTATCACTTTTTAGTTCTTCGATTAAAGTTAATAATTTTTCCAGAGTAAGAGCAGTATACTATTTTTCTTTGCCCTCACTTATTGAATAAAGATTCAAATCTCTCTTGCATTACATCTTTCTTATTTACAGGTTGGTCTCCCGTTCCAGCAGAAGGCATTACTTGAAAACACAGGTTGCAAAAATATTTGTTAATAATTCAAAATGTTGTAATACCCCATGGCCCGGGGGTATCATCTCTTCATCTGCGCGACCTAGATTTTTTGGAATAAATGATTGATCACTCTCAAATTCTATATAATAAACCTAATTTATTATGTTTAAATATATATTGATCAACGCAACACAAGTCTTACTACAGGGATATGATCAGGAGTGATACTACGTAATTATCAATTCTAAGTAAATAGCACCTGAAATCCTACTCACTATCTTTATGAGGAATTAACCTCAGAATCTGTATCTACTGTATCCTTAATAAGATAAAGTCTGTTCTATAATTATTCTTCTATGATTAATCTCTTACCAATATCTCGCGGCGATTAGCCCCTCGGCTTTCTGTCTCTTCCCGTGTTCTATTCTTCTACTATTATTCTTCCATTCTATTACTATCCGACTTCTGTTCTACTATCTGGCTTCTATCCAACTAACTCGAGAATGTTAAAGCTGCCTTATATATCTATTCACTATATAATCTGCATATCGCGGTTTTTTCTTGAGAGCATTGGATTGAAATAACGCCATCTGGCCCCAAAGATTCCCCAAGAGGATTAGTGAGAAGGCGCGATAAGCCCCGTCACAATGTAAAACGCTATCATAAACATACCGTCTAAATTTTACGTTTAAAAGCAACGGAATGAAGGGCACACACATGTCATTGCAAAGCAGACATAAGCAATTAAAAACTGATTAAAATCAGCTGGAATCGGTTCAAAGAGCTCTTGAGTGCTGTATTCCATACTTTATAAAATCAAGTAATCGTTATTCTTTAGAATACCTGGTAAAATCGCAGAATTCCCTAGTTTTATATACTTTAAATAACTTGTCCAATAATTTCTCTCCAAACGTCTCTTCAAGGTCATTTTTCTGATGAAAGTAAATGATTTTATCAAATCCCTGAACTGTTTCAGTGAAATGAGGAACTAGTCTGGATTTGCATTGGCAAAATGTTGTCCAGGGAGGGGGGACGCCCAAGGGGAGGGGGTCGAATCCTTGTGTTTCCTAACCATACAGGTAGTACTATCGACCCCCTAAATATCAACCCATATCTTTTAAAAAAATGGCACTATAGGATTAACATAGGGATCGACATTTTAGTGTGTAAGTAACCGAGAGGAAAGATGTTACACATAAAAAAATACCAGCCTAAATTTCTAGTTATTTGTTAAGTAGTTTCGAATAAATAATTTGTATTTCGTTAACTATTGTTGTATTACTTACTTCTATGTTTAATAATGCACCGTATTTGTTAAATAAACACTTTTAAACCCTTGAAAATATCATTTCACTGAAACAGAGGTTAGGGATTTGATTAAATTACTTACTTTCCTTAGGGAAATCACCTTACAAAGTTTTTATTTTAACATCTTGCGTGAATTGATCATCTTCCTTAGGGATTTGATAAAATTCCTAATTTCCTCATTTTCCTGCGACATATCAATTGTAACATAAAAATCAATAAATAATTTAAATAAAATAGTGTCAGTTTGATTAAATTTGCTAATTTTATATCCCTTATCTTCGCAAACACATTTAATTTTAAAATCCTTTTGATAAGACAAATGTACCCTGTCTGACTGTCTTGGCTGGTAGCAAAAAATAATCTTTGCTGGCTACTATTTGCCCACCCCTGCGTTTAACCATTAAAATAATAAATAACCCGAAAATTAATCAACGGTGATTAATTAATCCTGAATTTAAAAATAATTAACGGGAAATCGGTATGAATTATGAATTTAATATCGATACATCATTCAAACATTTTTTTCTTAAACAAATTTTTTTTTAGTTTATATAAATTAAAATCTCACGTAAAAAGCAATATGTAACGAAATAGCCCAAAGGAAGTAACGAATAAATTTGTTTTAAAATAACTCGTTAAGAGGCATTTTTTTTAAAAAATAAAAATTAGTTTCCTTTTTCGAATACCTTCAATCGATAACAATCGATGCCAAAAGAAGTTTTCTTTCGGAACTTGAGAAAAATATATTATACAAATCCCTCTTTTTAAAATACATTCAAGTCTTCATTTTTCATTTTGACAGACCCTTATTTAACGTTTATATAGAAGCACTTTTTAAAAAAAATTTCAACATTCAGAGAAAAAAGAACTACACTAAAATAGAGCATTTTTATATATCAACGGCTAATCATTTATCTAAAATCTGATTAAAGCATTGAAAATAACTCTTGTAGTAAAATTCCCTTCTTTCAAGAAATTTGTCCCTTTTTTTTTATCTAAAAATAAAGTAGCAAGAAAAGCACTTTCGCTGAAGCAATGGAAAGTTGTAAGCACGCAAAAAGTCGAGACATTTTAAAAGATTAGTATCAACTCTAAGTTGCTTACGCAACTGTTTTTCCCCATTGATGGGGATTTCTATCTTCGTTTGCATCGGGGCTGATTTCTTTCTGAAATGGGATTCGGTCGAGCCAATTCACTTCACTTTAAAGTTGATGATGTCATTCGAAAGAGATTTAAATAAGAGTGAATAGCAAATTGCCATGTTTCTTCCTTTCCTAATGTTTAAAGTAGTAATTTGTTTAAACAGAATTACCGTCCTTTGCTCCGCTACCGAATTGTTGCGGATTCTATACTTTGGAATGGATGCTGCTGCTAAACTCGAATTAAAAGTTTCGCCTTTATGTATAACTAAGTTTCAAAATACTAATAGTCTAAGTTTTAATTTACTGGATTGAGACATACATTTATGTTATCAAAAGATAAATATTTAAGATTCTGAATAAAAACAAGGAAATAAAATGCTGTTTCGTTCACAAATCTTCAATTGTGGAATAGATTCTAATGTGTGTAAATCGAAGCATACCGTATAAAATTTTTGAAGCGTTTTTTTGGAACTCACAAGTTAAGAAGTTATCTTATATACGAATTCGTTAATTTAGGGATAAACGGAGTTTTAAATATTTCGCGTTAGCCAAAGCAAGCGATTTTAATTTTTTAAACTTTTTTATCATTTTGAATGAAAATTTTATTCTAAAAGAAAGAAATATATATGAAAATCCTTCAAATTCAGTGTCAGATAGTTCGTAAAGTTTCACTTTCACTCATTCAGATGTCTAAATTCATATGATCCCCATACAATGATTAATTTCCTTAAGGAATGAAACAGGCCAACGATCACACACCATATACACATTTTTATTCCGGTTTATTTTACAAACAAAAAATGGGGCATTAAGTACGTCTAGCATACACATAATGTACAAATGAGTTGGAAAAAGAAAGTTAGCTGCAAAATGAGGGTTGCCAGAAATAAAACTATCGTCGTTGACGTCTGGCGTTTTATTTTACAACAATTTGATTGGTAATAATTTCCAAAATTCCTGCTTGGCAATATTTTTGCTCTCATGTCGACATATTTAAAAGTAGCTGGATTTATTTTTTTCAATTTTAATTGTATTTGGGCTGCGAATTTTGGGTGAATTTTTTTAAAAGTGCACTTTTGGCTTATACACGGATCAGTGTGTATTCGGAATTATCCGATAGATTATTCAAAAATATAACAAAAGTTCTCTAGAAAACATTTATTAAAAAAAATGTTTTTTTTAAATGTTAATACTCATGTTGCGAGTAAAGAGGAATGCTCACGCATGTTAAGTGGCTCAAGTGAAGCAATGGAATCTCACTGATCATTAATATATTTAATACACGATGAAACAAAAGTGCGTTTATTTACTTCAACTTTCACTTATATTAAATACAATCAAGTCTTCAATTGGTTTTGTATGCATAAATTTAGGAACATTATACACTCGTATGCAATCACCAAGTAAATGAACATATATTCTATCATACACTCAAATCTGGTTACTCATTTGAGGTTACCTGGTTACTCAATTACACTTTTGTTTCATCGTGTATCAACAAATTTAATTACCTACTAATAAAGATAGCAATCTTTCCTAACATATTTATGTACAATTTGTTAGAATTTTCGCTATAGAGCAAGGAGGAATAGCAGTTGTAACAAATTTTATTTTGTATCTTTTTTTCATTCCTTCTATTATTCCACAATATCCCTATATATATGTGTGTGTGTGTGTAATAATTCCAATAATCTGTAATAGCTCTTGAATTATTAACGTCCAGTCCTTCAGGACAACTATGTAATTATTTTAATTGGTTACCTGCCTACCGGGGACTTATGAAACTATCTCCATCCACCTCCTAAAATCACTTGATATCCCGTTGCCCATAAATACCGAGATCTGGAAATCGCGCACTCTCTTCTCTTCTGCTCTCGCCTCTCTGTAATCATATAGCCAGCCGGCTGCCGTGCGTTGTGTGTTGTATTTGTTATGTGTGATGTCGTCCTGCTTTATGTTTATGTGTTTTCAAGATGTGAATAAACTGGATTAATGTTCCAAACTGCCTCATCAATAGAATTGAATACGTAACATCAACCAACATAGAAAATGTATCCAGTACACAGTCATTCACTCGCCATCGGTCACTCCCTACCTTTGTGGTTCGTCACTTTAAAATCTACCACTAGCCAAAACAAATTATGTCACACAATAAGTTTATTTTTACATATATATATATATGTATACCTTATTCAAATTTTCAATCGCTAGTAAAATACTTTTGATTCATCCACTCAAGTTCAAATGCAATTTTTTAAACTTGTAGTGGATCACACTTCATGTTAATAGAGTATTTTTAAATATTAACTCAGTAATTAAATTAAAAAAGGAATATAAATAGTAACAAAAAAATAAATAAAAGTCCAAAACCCTATATAAAAAGGAAAATCGCTGGCTGTGTTTCTGTAGCGCAATGGATAGCGCGTTGGACTTCTAATCCACAGGTCATGGGTTCGAATCTCACCTGGGGTGGCCTAATTTCTGTGAATGTGATTTATTTTTTACTATACTGTTTTATTGGAATAATTAAATTTAATTAGTAGATAAATAATAATAAAAAAAATAATAGTCCAACACTCTGTAGAGAAAGGAAAATAGAAAATTGCAAGGAAAATCGCTTTCTCTATTTTGCCACTTAATATTGTGATTCTTTCATAAGTATCCACATATTTATATCAATTGTATTTATTTAATAAAAATTAACTAAAATAAAAATTTTCTTTGTTGGCCTAAGTAGGAATTGACATATATATATATATATATTTTTTTTTACATTGCTTGTTTTCTAGGAGTTTGTTTCAGACGCATTCTTACCTTCTTTTTAAAGGGGAGAAATATGAATATATATAAAAGTAATAGACAAAGCAACATAAAAACTAATTTAATCATGGTTGCAATTTGTGCTGTCTCTGTATGCTTTTATGAAACTCGAGATTTCCCCAAACGATTTACGAAAACAATGAGCTTTCGCCAGCCGAGTCAGTAACCATCGACTACTAAAAGCAATTGCTTCGATTTCTTATTATTTACGTTTCCAGTGAAAGCAGGCATGTGAGAAGACCGCAATTGCTTTGAATTCTTTTGTTCTTTTTCATACATACATTCGTCTTCCCATAAATAAAATGGGTGCTCTATAATCATATTTCTTGATGTTCTATTTTACGACCCTCGTGCAATAGAATTTCTTGTACTTCAAAGATAAGCGAACCAGTAAAGAATATTCGAAGCAGGTTTTTTTTAAAAAAATAAATTGCTTCGAAGTAGTCTTAAATCAACTAAATGTAACTTGTGTAGAATTCTGGTGTTTTTTATAAATTTAAAAATGGATATTTTAACTTTAACTTCACATTTAAATGGAAATGTCTAGTTATATTAACTAGTCATTGTCCAATTTAAGCATTTTGTTTTTCTTAATAAATATATAACGCATCTTTCAAATTAATTTTTGAGGCAGCCAAGTTTTTTTGTTTATCCTCTCGTCAATGCTTCATTTGTAAGTATACAATCATTAAAAAAAATTATTTTGTTGAATAAAGCAGAAAATTAATTTGTATGTTAAAAGAAATGGTCTTACAAGTACTATCACATTTATATCTCAGTTTTAATAATGATAAGTATTTAAATAGTTGTCAATTTTAATATATCTTTCTCGAAAAAATATTGAATTTTTGAAAATATTTTTGATATTCTAATTAAATTCCTTATTATAATTTTTTTCTTAAAAAGTTTGAGATTATCTAATTTAGAAATTTTTACTGAGTTCATATAAGTAAACTTTTTTAAGTATTAATGCTTGAAGCTCATTATGTACAAAATGTAAGAATGAAGTATCTATAATAAATAATAATAATAAATATTCTATTTTTATAAAAAGTTATATGTATCACCAAATTGCTTTCTTTAAAATTATTTTAGAGATATTTGGTTTTTCAAGGGAAGAATCTAATATTATAGAAGCTGATTTTATGTATGATGTATGAACAATCTAAATGTATTTTAATTTGAAGTTCATAAATATTATTTCTGAAAAATTATTTAAAAATAAAGATTGGCAAGGGCTTTAAACTTGCAAGATTTATAAAAATGTGTCTTCTTTTACGCTGGTGGACATCAAAACTTAAAATACCGATTTTTAGATAAAGCAAAAATAAAATTGCAATAATAATTTCACTCACAATTCAAATAATAAAGGTAAAAAATAAATAACAACGTATGGTAATAATTGAAACACTGTTAAACACAAATTAAAATATTTCAAGGGAGTTAAATATTTTCATATAGTTTTAGCTTTTCTATCAAAACGAATTCCCTTAAAACATTTTACTTAAAAATTATTTAAAAATCAGACACTATCGTTACTCTATAATAGCTGTTTCCAGTTGGATAATATAGATACATAATGATAATGATGTATCGTTATTTTTAATTATTTAATTTTATTAATTCAGTGGCTTACGAATTTACACTCGATAAAATGCTAGAGAAAGTTTTATTATAGTTTTGAGGTAGTTCCATAAAATATAGATCGTTAATACATAGAATAACCCAAACGATTTCTTTCAAATAAATTTATTATACATCCAAACACATTTTTGAGAAAGTAATGAGGAATCGGAATTCCCAATAAAAAGTGGAACAAGTATAATAATTTTTGTTCTACGGGGTGATTCTAAAAGGATGGGACAAAGTTTGAAGCCTGGTAGATCTCACTAAAACAACAATTTTTGTTTTGGAATATATGAGTGGAAGTGCAACGTTGAGGCACAAACAGAAAAAAATAACACATCAACGGAAACAAAATGTTCATCCTCTGCATACTTAACGAGTGATTCCGTTGAGAAATTGTTAAAACAGTTTTATAAATTGCATCCACCAACCGTCATGCATGCTTGGCGACCTTTTTGGCATGATTGGCTGACAATATTAGCGATAGTTCATTGCAGTAAAGCTGTGTACCAGTGATCTACTGCACTACCAAAATTTGCATTTGCGCTTGAGATTTCGGTAATTATGAGTGATTTTACTAATAGCAAAAAGGCAGACATGCATCTAATACAGTGCTTCTCAAACTTTAATAATTGGCGACCCAATGTTTAATCATAATTTTCATCGCACCCCCCTACATACAATAACAATGCATTGAAATCAATAATACTATACTTTGACGCAAAATCTACAACGCTACTTTAACCTCTTAAGTGCCACCGACGTATATAAACGTCTCGCTGAACCAAAGCGATAATTACCCCAGACGTATATATACATCTTTCCGAAGTGTGATCTTTTCTGTGCACTGCTATCCATAAAATTTTCTCGAAGATTTGGAATACAATAAAAGGTCCTTAACAGTGTTTACGAAGGATTTACTTTTCTCAGAGGTTTTGCTTATTTATCCCTTTTCTTTCTCCTCACAATGCATCACATACGCGCACCTAATTGAAAAACGGTGGCTTTGGGGAGAGAATCGCATAACCTTTTAACGGCAGTTAAGTATGAATTATAAATCGTACAAATTATCAAGATAAATATTAATTTTTCGATGTAATTCGTTATATGACAAGCCCATGGGGTCACTAGTAATTGTTAAACGTGTTCTTAGCTTAGTACTGTTAAATTAGTTATAAAATACATGGTGCAGTGCTGATACTTTTATAAGTGTATTACATCAGTGTAAATGTGTAATTTATTTTTTATTATGTCAAAATGTATTTTGTTTCTTTACGTTTTATAAATTAATAGATTTTTTAAATAATCTCTTTTGTTTTCCAGTTTTCAATGTGCTTGCTCCCCCCTCGTAGAATTATCACCCCCCCCCAAGGGGGGCTCACCCCACAGTTTGAGAAACGCTGATCTAATGTACGATGCTGCTAATGGTAACAGCAGAACAATGCTACGGCTGCATCAGAAACACTTTCCAAGCAGACACATGCCGAAACACAAAATGCTTCAGAGATTACATCGAAAACTGTGTGAAAATGGTTCATTCATCACCCATACTAACGGAACGGGTAGATCGAGGACTGTACGACAGACACACCTGGAAGAAGACATCTTCGACCATGTGGACGAAACACCCGGCATAAGTACAAGGGTTATATCATGTCATCTACATGCCGGTCAACCAACCGTTTGGAGAGTTTTATTGTGTGGATCAGTGCTTCTCAAACTTTCAATATTTCCGATCCAATATTCAATCATAAATTTCATCGCACCCCTTCCATACAACACCAATGTATTGAATTCAATAATGCTATACTTTGATGCTACAATTACAATACGACTTAAACCTCTTATCTGCCACCAACGTATATGAACGTCTCATTCAGCCAAAGCATTAATTACCCCGGACGTATATATACGTCTTTCCGAAGTACGATCTTTTCTGACCACTGTTATCCATTAAATTATTCCGAAGGCTTTGGAATTTTACAAAAGGAGCTTGACAGTGTTGGCGAAGGATTTACTTATTTCAGAGGATTTGCTTATTTATTCCTTTTCTTCTCTACTCCCCTCCCCCATACATCATATACGCGCTTCTACGTGGAAAATGGTGGCATTGGCGAGAAAATAGCATAACTATTAATCGGCAGTTAAGGGATTCATTGCAAATCGTACAAATTATCAAGATAAGTGTTAATTTTTGCATATAATTTAATATAATACAAGGCCATAGGGTCACTGGTAATTTTTGAAATTGTTCTCAACTTAGTATTGTTAAATTAATTATAACATGCACATTGTGCAGTACTGATATAAGTATATTATATCAATGTGTATAAATGTTTATTATGTTAGAATGTATTTTGTTTATTTTTAGAAAATTAATATTTTTTAAAAATAATTTTTTTGTTTTCAACTTTTTAATATGCTTGTGCCCCCTCATAGAGCTATTACCCCCCCCTAGGGGGCGCACCCCACAGTTTGAGAAACGCTGGTGTGATGCATTATCTAAAACTTTTTTAACATTTTCTGTACGGAATCCCTCATTAAGTATACTGCTAATGTGATTTATGTTTTCGTTAATAAGTTATTTTTTTTCTGCTTGTGCCTTACAACGCGGCACCTCCCTCCATATTTTCCCACACAAAACTTGTTAGTGTTAGTGAGCTCTTCCACTCCTGAAAGTTTGTCCCCTATCATTTTGGAATCACCCTTTATATTAATGCGCTTTGGTTTATAAAAGTTTAAGCACTTTTGTGTGGATGGAGCAAAATGGAATTAGTATTTTATGCAATAAATACAACGGCAATTCCAAATTTGTGAAAATATAACCATTTCCCCATTTAACCCTTTACCATGCCATGTGTGTGTGTGGTAAGTATACTTACCCCAAATTCATCCATCTAATCCCTTATCAGTCACCTTCATATGTCTAATTTACAATTAATTTTACATATTTATGGTTATTTCAAATATATTTCATAAATGTTCTGTTTGCTACCTACGGATCTCAGTTTTCATAAATTTCTTTGTAAATAATGTGTAGAAATTCTGAGTTTCATCATCATCTCTCTCTCTCTCATCTAAGATTATAAAATATTTCTAATTCGCTGTTACTTTGGAAAGTTGTAGTATTTACAAGATATGTTTTAGAAATTTCAATTGTACCAAGTGGGTCCACTTGGGGAACTTAAAAATAAAAATAATTTTACTTAATACTTGAGCCCTATAATGTTTTGGGAATAACAGGCAGTGGTTTATTTCTGCTTAAAATTCAGCACCTAAAAATTATTTAAAAGTATGCAAAAGAATCAAAGTAATTTTTCCTTCATGGTAAACTAAATAAATGATTTCGGCAGACGTCTCTTTTTTTTTAAACACATAAATAGAGAATACGAGAGAGAATACAAGCTTAAATAAAATGAATATCATAAATATCATTTCAATGACTTCGATAAATGCATTATATTTCCATAAGGTTATTCTATTTTTTATAAATAATCCATTAAATAGGATTAGAAAAGTTAGTTCTCTTAAAAATATTTTAAAATGTATAATACCCAATTTTATTTTACTCAATATACATTTAGAAAAAATATAAAAAAACATTAGACCAGCAACTTTCCCATTTAACTTTTAAATTGAAAACTATTTCACCAAGTTTTCCAATTCAGATAAATTTAGTTACAAATTGATATTTAATATTAAAATGTCAAAAATTGCTCTTTTCCATTATTTTATGTACCATTTTATGCATAGTTTTCTGCACTTATATGAAAAACAAACAAAAAAATATTTATATGTAAAAATTTTCAGAAAACTTGTACCAAAATATCTTAAGTGCTAAGAAAATTAGTTTAAAAATTAAAATTTTTTATTTCATTTAAATATACATAAGTACATTGAAAGAAAGAAAAAATCCTTTTATGTAACTTGCTTAACGCTTATACGAATTCTGAGTCAGCAAAAACAATTTTAATTCTAAATTGTATAAAAAAAAGAAGTTAAAAAAAAAAAAAAAAAAAGAACAAATTTACTTTTTTTATTATTATCACAAAATTTTCTCTTAATTAGCCATGGATGTCAGCTTTAGTTTCTATTTATGAGCTAAAATTCTTTTAGTTTTCTTCTGTATACACATTAAGTTATGTATTCTTATTTAATGTAACTTTTTTTCACTGTTAAACACATCTTTTCTTTTCTATTTTCACATTTTGTTGCAAGTGAAGTTTTTTTTTAATTTTTTTTTTTACTGTCAGTCATAAAATTTGTTTACTCTTAGATTGGTTTCCTGTTTGCATAAAAAAAATTAACAAAAATAAGATGGCCGTTTTTTTGTTTTCAGTTTATTGTGCTTTTATGTATTTATGAATTAACGAAAACAGAAATGTCTGGTATAATCATTTTTCCTATTTTTCTATTTGGTTGAAAGTATTAAGTTGTGCAAAAAGTTTTTTCTTTTTTTGATTCTTATAAAAATGTCTAAAAAAATGAACATTTTTTAATTTTTTATTTTTGAAACAGGTTTAAAGATTTTCAATAAATAGTTTAAAATTTAATGAATTTATATTTACAGAAAGACGACATCCACCTCTGCTCAAATTAGTGTATTTTTAGAAGGTATAAAATGTGTTTTTTCTTTAAAAGAAATATAAATTCGAATTAATGTTACTCAAGAGAAACAAAAAAATTATCAAATATAAGCCTTATAATTTGTAATCATGCTTAAGTGACATAGACGGAATCTAAAATGAATTGAAAGAACATAATTTTTATGTTATGTGATAATTTTTAGTGTTCTTTTAATACGCAATTGTGTGACTCCAATCCTAATTTGTGTGTGTGTGTGGTCTGACTTTTTTTATTGAAGTCGCCTCTAAAATAAAACGAGGGGCTTGACGGACCTTGTAATTCTGATCTTCGGTCAAGTGACGTGGACAGCGCTTGAGCTCAGGGGCGTCTTAAGACTCTTTGAAGCTCTGGGCCCTGAGAAATCTTAAGAATTATTGAAGCCTTGGGACTCTATGCAAAAGTATGCCGCACCCGAGGTCTTTAAAAGTAGACAGTATATAGCATGCATTGTCAAATAATCGTTCAAACAGTAATTTGAAACAAACAAATGTGCAAGTCTCACAATCTCAAAACCCTAGGCAGAAACCGGCACGACCGATGGCCGCATTTCGATAAAATGAGTTGAATGACTGTTTATGGTATTCGGAATAGGCTTAGACATGGACAACGGTCATCACATAATAATAAGAGTCTTACCATTTTTGCCAGTTGACATGCAGTTTGAAATTCCCTGTTTTTCGGAAAATATGTGCGGAAATAATACTTGAACATTAAAATTATCCGGGTCATGATCTTATTAAGACAGAGTCGAGAACGAAACGGGGTCCCCACCGAGGGTGAGGCCCTGGACCCAGGCCCAGTTGGCCCATGTCTTAAGACGTCCCTGCTTGAGCTGGTACCTCATTCTTCAAACTTTTACTCCATGCCAACGTCATGAGTTTGAGCTACAGCGTATTTAATTTGCATCAGCCCCTCTAAACGGCGGTCTTCGGTGGCATCATGACTCGGAATCACTACTCACCAGCCACGAGTTCGTGACTATTACTACTCGACTACCACAGTCCCCTAATTTTAAAGAAAACAGGTTTAAATGGAACCAGGACTCAAATTCGTGGTTCAAATTGAATATCACATCAGTCACGAAGGTCGTAATGAGGGTCATTCAGCTATTGCAACCGTACAGAAGCGACTGTCTTCAGAATAACATGAGAACCTACTTCTTATGCGCAAAATTCGAGAAATTTTGATGTAGTATCATGTGTAGAAGTTAGGAGGGGGGTGGGTGGAGGAGCAAGTAATATTTTTTCCCGTTTTTCATCTCGAATTATAGTTAAGATATTCATCCCTAATGGCCAATGCTCTTCTTGAACGAAATTAATTTAAGTGATAAGTCCTTTGCAATCAAAACCAATCTGCAATATACTTTTGCATAAATGTAAATGTACATAATTCAAACAAACTACATTTGAATTGCCCCTCAGAGTTTTATAGTCTTTCGATAGTTGTGGGATTTACAAAACTGAGTTATCGGCCTGATCAATTTCATGGGATTTATTGTTTTTGGTAAACACGACTGACGTTTCTAGGTGACTCAGTGATATTTTTCTATTTCATATTTTTTGGATTATTATCCCCCCTTCCTTCACCTTAGGCCTAGATTGCATCCATTTATTTCAATTTATTTTAGTAAATGCTTCCTTATTAAATCAAAGAGTATTTGATATGCTAAATTATTTTGTTTTAAATTTTTCAACTAGTAAATAGTATTTGTCACAGTTTGGCAGCATATGCCTCTTGGCGTAATAAAACAATCCAATCTATTCGAATTCCTGTTAAAGAAAATAATTTTTATAAAGTTTAAAAATATCTCCACGAAAGGATTCCTAAAAAGGCTTTACTTTGTCAGATTTTTAAGGTATTAATTCACTTTTCCATTCATTATTAGTGTAAACATAGATAGAAATTGCTTTATTATTAAAAATGATGAAAATTTCTAAGTTTATGGAATAGTTCCCATTTTAAGATATATTTAATCCTATTGAATAAATCTGTGTTCACAATTTTCTTACCCAAAACGGCTACATTTCATTCAACGAGAAATATTCAAACGACTCAGTCAAGAACTGGTCCGATTTCGTTTTTTTCTCTATGCATAAAAGAAGAAACTTAAACCTCTATAACTATTCAGTCGACTTTGGTCCATTGCCAAGTTTGGTTTGAGATAAGTTGTCAAGAGCTCTTGAGTTTTACTCTTGATCTTTGAAGAACGAAACAAGAAAAAATGAAGAGAGAAAACTCCCGATATGTGATGTGTCCAAGATGAGAAAATCTCTACCCTTTTAGCTGAGAGTGAGAGAGAAAAAAAGTATGATAAATCACATGGGATGTTTACACTCAAAGTTTTTATTTTGCTTCCATCATGGAAGATCGACTTGTTTATCTGTCGGAAGTTTTTCGAAATTGTTTGATTTTACCTTTTTCTTGACATTTTGTGGACCTTTCGAGTTTATTTTTAGACATAAATTTGGCAGAAATAATTTCCAGTGTCTGGCAAATTGGTTCGTGTTAAGTAATAGATCTAATTTTCTTTTTTTAAATTAGATTTAGTTTTATTAATATACGTCAGTAAAGTAGATTTTTTTTTAATTTTAAGAAATAATTTAACTGTCACTGTGTGAAACAAAATACATTTCGGCATATAAAGGGTTTTATTTATATTTACAATTTATTCTGACTCTTTGGAAAAAATTTTAGGCTTCGCGAGAATTTCTTTATTCAAAACATCAAATTGACCGTTCATTTTCTTTTAGGAACTCATAGTGTACTATACCCTGCTGTTTCACCAATAACAAAATATAACCTTCTTCTGATGCACGCGTGGTCACGGTAGCCTAGTGGTCAAGGTATCGGATCGTGCCTGGCTTTGTCACGCGAGTTCGAGCCCAGTACCACTAAAGACCCACCGTGTAGGGGAGCGATACACGTAAAACCTGTCGAGAGCTCAAACGTCCTCCTGTTGGTGTGGTGTGGTAGTTTGCACAGCCAGGGTCATCAATGAAGGAAGGAAGATTCGATCTGAGTACGTTCCGAACGCGAGTACTTTATCGATCACGCCAAAATGATCGTCTTCGCGTGATGTTTGGTACTAGTTTATATAGATATCACACCGCCATACCAAATAGAGGACTTTAAGTCTCGGCAGACTATACGGTTGGTTTTCAGCGGCGCTGAGGCTCGACCTCATTACATGCCATATGGTGTGGAAATCAGATGAGTGTGACGGATCAACTCAGATGTCAGTCTCGAAATTTAATAATTCTAAAAGATTACGGAGTATGTTGCCTGTTTTACACTGGTTTTTGGTTTTATTTTGACATTAAAAACAAATTTATGTCTGGAGATTTTCAAACGAACTGTCGTTCATATTACTGAGATTAGGAGACGGTTCATTGTAAAACTTAACAAGCTTATTTTAATATAATAACGATGTCTTACTAGTAAATATTCAAAGAAAATGGAATATAATTCTCACATTTTAAGCTATAATAATAAGCATTCTCTTAACTTTTTTACACGATAATTCGAATTAAGGTCATCCTGGTTTCAACTCAAGAATTAGTCCAAACACCAGTCACGCAAAGTTTCACAGCTACAGTCTAGCTCCTAATTGTATTTATAAATAATTTTAAAGTCATTGCTTACAATTACAACTACGGACACATCTCCTTACAATTACAGTCTCAATATCTTCTCCATTTCCGATCTCTGTAAATAACAATCCTATTACAATTGTAACGCTTAAGAAAATTAATAGTAGCGCGTGAGTTAAGAAATTAAATAATTGATTTATTTACATCGCAGATATTTATTGCAGTATATAGATTTAAGTGGAAGTTATTCATACTATTGATTTTTTCATTGGTTTATAATATGTTATTTTTGAAGGAGGAACCAACTCAGCCGTTCTCTTTGATGTTTTCAACGACCTGCCCTTCCGCTCTGTTGGAGTGGGGCTTTCGTTTCTGACACCTCGAATTACACTCGGGGTTCCAGCTCTAACATGTGTAATCCAGCCGTTAAGTTTCTCACGGCCATCGGTTGACGGGGTGATGACCGATGAAAAGATCCCGCAATATTTAGGGGTGCACGTGTGGGTGTGAACCGTTTTTGTGCTATCTGTATAAGAAAGCCAATTTTTCAGGGGTGGAAAACGTTACACCAAATATCCTAATTCGTT
>BMAV01003978.1:74601-116475 GCA_019973955.1 Trichonephila inaurata madagascariensis
CCCCCCCCCATTCCCATTACATCGGTGTGATGAGCTTAGAAAAAGTCTACAATATTAATTTAAACTTAATAATAATAAATATGGATTAAGTTCTTACCTACATAACTAAATAAAAAACTTTTAAATCCGCGTTTAAAGCAAAGCGCGAGATACAAACATAAAAATAATAGCCACGAATATTAAAACACCAAAAGATGCATTTTTTATCAAACAATTCAGAAAATACTTTAAAACATAAAACATTCATCTAAAGTTAGTTCTCGAAGTTATATTCAGGGAGACTTAGAGTGCATACTTTCTACCAACCTAAGATAACTCGGTATATAATTACTAATTGCTATTCTTCAAGCGGTCACCTCAAAATATCCTAGTGGCCTGCCCGGTGGAACCCAAGACGGGTTCTCCTTCATAATTGCCCGATTCTTGTCCTTCAAAATCTCTTCAGCTTCCAGTTTAAAATTGTATTTGAAGGCCATATATTAGTAAAAGGCTTCAAAGAAAGAAAAGTCGAAATTCGTATGAGTCTTTGGATCATCCTTTCTTACCAAGAAAGTCAGCATGTTCATTCACAGAAGTGTCACAATTTGTCCATACCCACTGGAACGAAATTTTATAAAAGATAAATCTTTTAAGGCATCCGACTACGTTCTGAACCGTGATTTTAAAAAGGCGCATGAATGGATAATTTTCATGATATTTAGTGTCACTTAGATTAGAATACATGTATAAAATGGTTTTAAAGACATTATATGACAAAAAAATTATTTAAATACAATATTTCGGCCAAAAAATTAACTTAGAATAACCTTTTTTCAAAATGTTCTCCTTTTGTGAAAGATGCTTCTATTACAATAATATTTTGCCTGTATATAGCTCGAACCTTTGTACAGAGGCTCAACTATGAGTTTTGAAAAATTCACATTATTTTCAGAGTTACAACCCATTGAAATAATTATTAATTATTTCTCCCCTCTGTTGTCGTAAAACATGGATAAACCCACTTCTAAGTTATATATTTCAAAAATTCTAGTTGATCCTCTGTACAGAGGTTTGAGCTATATACAGGCGAAATATTTTTTATAATAGAAGCATTTTCACAAAAGGAGAATATTTTGAAAATTGGAGATTCTACGTTCATTTTTTGTCAAAATATTGTACTTAAATAATTTTTTATTGTAATAATATTCTTAAAACAATTTTATATACATTCTCTAATCTAAGTGACACTAAATATCATAAATATTATCCATTTGTACGCTTTTGCAGAATAACGGTTTCGAACGTAGTCGGATATCTTAAAAACAATTTACATTTCAAAATTCTTTGTGAATTACATAGTTAATTTTGTGATAAAGCCTGAAATTTTGATTTAGAGTCGGGAAAGATTATACGGCCCAGTTAAAATCAGATCTTCTTAATGATAGTGGCTCGACCGCTACTGCAATAATTGCAATCTCGCAAATTCAAGGCAATAGTAAAAATACCGACTGGTAGGTACAAGCTGAAAAGTTCACAAAATTTACAGGTTCAAGCACTATGATATCTATCTAAGAGAGAGCCATCAGTGAAAGCATGTAGCCATTCACTTTTTGGGAATCGATTGTCAATAGTTTCCAGAGCTATAGCTTTTAGTTGTTCGGGAGACATTTCCCTCTTTAATAATTTCATATGAAGTTCAAGATTTATGTCAAGATGAGTAAAATCCAAAGGTTGGACTATAAAATATATTCCTCGATAAAAACTTATTTATTCTATACAAATTAAATCTATGTACCCATCCACATTTTTCTATGTTAATTAATGTGATTCTATGAAATTTTTCTTTTACCATAATCACATGTAATTGCTAAAAAATAAATGGTAGTGATAAAATCTAAAACACAGGAGTATTTAGTTTTTGTGCAATTATAAATTTTTATATAAAAATAGTTTTTATCTAAACGTATATTATGCGATAAATTTTTTTAAAAAGTTAGAATACCTATAAAAGCTCATAAATGTAAGAAGAATTGAACGTTTAATATTTTTAACATTATCATTTTATTGTTGAATTACTATCCATTATATAAAACGGTTTCAGAAACCATGTTATTATTTCTAGTAGTTTTTTTTTTTTTTTACAGAAAAAAAACTAATCAATATTTATACAGTTGCTTGCTTTCAAATGTTCTTTCCCACATTAAGTGACCATTCTAATGGAAACCAAATAAAAAATATGTAATGGTAGTCTTATATGTAAAAGGTTTTGATTGTAAAATAAAACTTATTTTAAGGCTTTGAGTAGATTATGTGATTATATAATGAATAAAGTTTTCTAATATATCGATTAACACTCTGTTTTAGATTATATAGGAGAACAGGCGTATAGGGATGTAACTGAAAATAAGTTTTTTTAAAAAGTTCGTGAAGTTTGGCAATGATTAAAATTTAAAAGGGGAATTCAAATTTCAGTAAAATGTATTGCCATATATTATTTATATCAAACGATCGAATTTCTTTCACTTGCGTGAGAGAATGAGTGAATATTAACGTCGCACTATACTGCTACTCGAGGGCTTTTGGCGACGGACTTCGCAATTTTGAACCATGGTCAAGAGACGAGGATGACACCTGAGCAAGCCCCTCCCTCTCCTAACTTTCACACCACACTAACGGTAGGAATTTTGAGACTCGAGCGCTTTAACGTACATCGCTTCCCTATACGGTACTAGGCTCGAACTCATGACACGCCGGCCTCGAGTCCGTTACCTTGACCACTAGGCTACCGCGTCCTTCTACCTTTTGCTCTGGTTATGTCTCCGTTGAACATTCATTACATTGGTAGCAAGAACTTTTCACCAAATCAACTTATATTTCGCAGAAATTTAAGATGCAAAAATATTTGATAAAAGGTTTGCTGACATAAAAATCAAATTATGAATAAGTAGTTACCGAAATAAACATGGTTGCCTTACAATTGTTGTCATATTCTTAATCTTTTCTCATTGAATATTTTAATTCTTTTTTTTAAATTCCTGATTTTGTATATACGAGGGAAAGTCAAAAAGTAAAGGGACTTTTACAATTTTTTTCCCGGAGCTTAGCAACAGAGTTAGTATCAAACTCTGAATGAGGGGTAGTTGGCAATATTTCTGTACAACGTTTCACTCGTCACCCTCCCTAAGTCGATAGGGTAAAGCAGATCGTTCAGCATGGCAGGCACCAAGCATCTTGTTACCAAGTCTGGACGCTAGAATTAATTTTTAATTCAAGTTCTTGTCGGATGCTAAATATTGCCGCGATTTAAGTTTGCCGAGAGTTCCAAAGCCTAAATGAGACTCAAGGGATCTTTTACATGCCACATAATCATTTGACCTGCGTGCCTACGATTTCCGCATCCAGGAAATCTATCCATTCCAACCGTCAAACCCGCGTGAGTGAGTGAATATTAACGTCGCACTGTTCAGCTGTGCCCGACGGCTTTTGGCGACGGACCATGTAATTTTGAACCATGGTGAAGTGAAGTGGACGACACCTGAGCTGGCACCTCCTCTCCTAACTACCCCACCATACCAACGGGAGGACGTTTCAGCTCTCGACAGATTTAACGTGCATCGCTGCCCTACATGGCGGGTCTTTAGTTGTACTGGGCTTGAACTCATTACATGTGCCTACCATGATCCGATACCTATACTACTGTACTACCGTAGCCTTGCCGTCAAACCCGCAATCTTAGGCTTATGAAGCGACGCGCTCTACCTTTGTTTTAAAGTACAATCCTGTAATAATATTCTTTTTGGCATTGCTCTACGAAACGTGGTTGTAGAATAAATTTCTAATTTCAGCAGTAAGAGACTTATTTCTAAGATATTCATCTAATAGTCGTTAACTACCGCTTTGTTAGGTATTTCATGGTGTCTGTATACTGTTTTTAAGTCATTGATATCTAAGTCCTAGACTTAAGCTTTCGATAATATATTTAAAACATTCTTATAACACTCGATTCTTAATTTAAAAAAGACGATACTTGAATTTTAAATGCGGACAAGTATAATTATCATATATATACACACACCGGCGTAACCCCTCCCTTTAGTGGATTTTCGCAAAATTCATGTCTTAGGTCTACTATTTCAAAAACGGAATTGTTTAATCTATATAAGCCCATAAAACACCGCAACCTACTCTCCCCCCCTCTTGTGTTTTGATATCCGCAATCTCGACAAAAAAAAATACGCCTGCCAAGTGCTTGAAGCTTGGAATTTCTTGCATCTAGAAAAAGCCCCCTTAACCTCTCTGAATTCCCCTTTGGGAGTCGATTTTTGATAAAATTCTTCTTTATATTATATCTACCCAACAAAAGAAATGTGCCACCAGATTTCAAGTCTAAAGGTCACTTTCCTCCTAAGCATGTATATAAATATAAAGAGAGACAAGGAATTAGACATTATGTTTAACATTTTTTTAAATAGTAAAGTACATCAATAATACGAGTAATAACATATTTGAGACTTTAATGTACGGTATATATGAACAGAAGCATATTTTAACATACTACTCAGTTTTGTTCATTTATTGTCGCCTTAATTTTTATAGCAAATGAATGCACCTTTATTGAATATATTTCCAGCTGTTAGCACAATATATGATAATATATATCATATGGTGAATTATCATCTCATGAATGTATGTTAACTCATTGAGACCTTTTAATTTTGAAATTGCTTACGAAGTTAGGTAATTTTTCTTTAAGCTTCAGTGAAAATAAGAAAGAAAGAAACAAGTAATAAAAAAAAATTTAGTCAATTCCTACTTGGATCAACAAAGAAAAATTTTATTTTAGCTACTTTTTATTTAATAGTTACAATTAATATAAATATGTATATACATATGACAGACTCACAACACACATTAAAGGGTAATTAATTTTTATTAATTATCATTGAAGTATCAGTTCAACTGAATGCTTTAAAACGCGAGAAGAAAAAAATTTTTAAGTTTTGACACAAGTCGCTAAAAATGAAACCAACGTGGCTGTATTTGTAATTCTTTAAATAATTCATTTCAGTCAATTAATTTTAATTAATTATAATTCAATTATCGTATTTTTACCCAAAACAATAGTGTATAGAAAATTTCAGCTCAAATGAGCGCTTTAAAATGTAAGAAAAAAAGTTCAAGTTTTGACCCAAGTCGCCAAAAGGGTCGCTAAGTCGCCAGAAATGATGCCAACGTGCCTGCATTTATTATTCTTTGAATAATTAGTTTTAATCAATTAATTTTTATTAATTATAATTAAATTACTGTATTGTCATCCAAAATAATCATGTATGACAAATTTCAGCTTAATTGAGCGCTTTAAAATGTATTTTATTAACGACTGAAAGTTCCACCAAGATAAATAAATAAATAAATACTTAGAGTGTGAGCTTATAGTAGGAATTGAAAAAAGTGATTCTTGTTGAGTAAGGATATAATTATTTTCAGAATTATTTTCAATTCTAGAATATCCATTTTAGTATTTCAGTGTTAGTGTCCTTATTTTGATAATATAAAGAGGAAAAGCAGATTTATTTTACTATACTTCTGCTCTAAGTATTTATTTTTGATTTTTACAGCAATTTATATATAAAAGAATATAAAAGATAATGAATTCATTAAGAGATTCCTTATTCAAACCAACACTGAACTCGCTTAATAATTCAGGTCACATAAGAGAGAGAATAATACTTGAAGAATAAAACTAATTTTTCAGTTTTAGATATGGAAAACTCTAACTTAACTACTTATTCATGAAATTCAATTTCCTCAGATAGCTTAATGGATGAAAAAAAGTAGGTTGCTTCTCTACAGCCGTCATGCTATTTTTATCCGTTTACATTCTCTTTCCCATTACACGAGTAACAACAATTTAAAGTTTCGTTTCTGAAATTTGGTACAGAAATGTGAGCTCAGAATACGTAATGAGGAAAGAGAATGTAAACGGATAAAAATAGCATGACGGCTGTAGAGAAGCAACCTACTTTTTTTCATCCATTAAGCTATCTGAGGAAATTGAATTTCATGAATAAGTAGTTAAGTTAGAGTTTTCCATATCTAAAACTGAAAAATTAGTTTTATTCTTCAAGTATTATTCTCTCTCTTATGTGACCTGAATTATTAAGCGAGTTCAGTGTTGGTTTGAATAAGGAATCTCTTAATGAATTCATTATCTTTTATATTCTTTTATATATAAATTGCTGTAAAAATCAAAAATAAATACTTAGAGCAGAAGTATAGTAAAATAAATCTGCTTTTCCTCTTTATATTATCAAAATAAGGACACTAACACTGAAATACTAAAATGGATATTCTAGAATTGAAAATAATTCTGAAAATAATTATATCCTTACTCAACAAGAATCACTTTTTTCAATTCCTACTATAAGCTCACACTCTAAGTATTTATTTATTTATTTATCTTGGTGGAACTTTCAGTCGTTAATAAAATACATTTTAAAGCGCTCAATTAAGCTGAAATTTGTCATACATGATTATTTTGGATGACAATACAGTAATTTAATTATAATTAATAAAAATTAATTGATTAAAACTAATTATTCAAAGAATAATAAATGCAGGCACGTTGGCATCATTTCTGGCGACTTAGCGACCCTTTTGGCGACTTGGGTCAAAACTTGAACTTTTTTTCTTACATTTTAAAGCGCTCATTTGAGCTGAAATTTTCTATACACTATTGTTTTGGGTAAAAATACGATAATTGAATTATAATTAATTAAAATTAATTGACTGAAATGAATTATTTAAAGAATTACAAATACAGCCACGTTGGTTTCATTTTTAGCGACTTGTGTCAAAACTTAAAAATTTTTTTCTTCTCGCGTTTTAAAGCATTCAGTTGAACTGATACTTCAATGATAATTAATAAAAATTAATTACCCTTTAATGTGTGTTGTGAGTCTGTCATATGTATATACATATTTATATTAATTGTAACTATTAAATAAAAAGTAGCTAAAATAAAATTTTTCTTTGTTGATCCAAGTAGGAATTGACTAAATTTTTTTTTATTACTTGTTTCTTTCTTTCTTATTTTCACTGAAGCTTAAAGAAAAATTACCTAACTTCGTAAGCAATTTCAAAATTAAAAGGTCTCAATGAGTTAACATACATTCATGAGATGATAATTCACCATATGATATATATTATCATATATTGTGCTAACAGCTGGAAATATATTCAATAAAGGTGCATTCATTTGCTATAAAAATTAAGGCGACAATAAATGAACAAAACTGAGTAGTATGTTAAAATATGCTTCTGTTCATATATACCGTACATTAAAGTCTCAAATATGTTATTACTCGTATTATTGATGTACTTTACTATTTAAAAAAATGTTAAACATAATGTCTAATTCCTTGTCTCTCTTTATATTTATATACATGCTTAGGAGGAAAGTGACCTTTAGACTTGAAATCTGGTGGCACATTTCTTTTGTTGGGTAGATATAATATAAAGAAGAATTTTATCAAAAATCGACTCCCAAAGGGGAATTCAGAGAGGTTAAGGGGGCTTTTTCTAGATGCAAGAAATTCCAAGCTTCAAGCACTTGGCAGGCGTATTTTTTTTTGTCGAGATTGCGGATATCAAAACACAAGAGGGGGGGAGAGTAGGTTGCGGTGTTTTATGGGCTTATATAGATTAAACAATTCCGTTTTTGAAATAGTAGACCTAAGACATGAATTTTGCGAAAATCCACTAAAGGGAGGGGTTACGCCGGTGTGTGTATATATATGATAATTATACTTGTCCGCATTTAAAATTCAAGTATCGTCTTTTTTAAATTAAGAATCGAGTGTTATAAGAATGTTTTAAATATATTATCGAAAGCTTAAGTCTAGGACTTAGATATCAATGACTTAAAAACAGTATACAGACACCATGAAATACCTAACAAAGCGGTAGTTAACGACTATTAGATGAATATCTTAGAAATAAGTCTCTTACTGCTGAAATTAGAAATTTATTCTACAACCACGTTTCGTAGAGCAATGCCAAAAAGAATATTATTACAGGATTGTACTTTAAAACAAAGGTAGAGCGCGTCGCTTCATAAGCCTAAGATTGCGGGTTTGACGGCAAGGCTACGGTAGTACAGTAGTATAGGTATCGGATCATGGTAGGCACATGTAATGAGTTCAAGCCCAGTACAACTAAAGACCCGCCATGTAGGGCAGCGATGCACGTTAAATCTGTCGAGAGCTGAAACGTCCTCCCGTTGGTATGGTGGGGTAGTTAGGAGAGGAGGTGCCAGCTCAGGTGTCGTCCACTTCACTTCACCATGGTTCAAAATTACATGGTCCGTCGCCAAAAGCCGTCGGGCACAGCTGAACAGTGCGACGTTAATATTCACTCACTCACGCGGGTTTGACGGTTGGAATGGATAGATTTCCTGGATGCGGAAATCGTAGGCACGCAGGTCAAATGATTATGTGGCATGTAAAAGATCCCTTGAGTCTCATTTAGGCTTTGGAACTCTCGGCAAACTTAAATCGTGGCAATATTTAGTATCCGACAAGAGCTTGAATTAAAAATTAATTCTAGCGTCCAGACTTGGTAACAAGATCCTTGGTAGCTGCCATGTTGAACGATCTGCTTTACCCTATCGACTTAGGGAGGGGGACGAGTGATACGTTGTACAGAAGTATTGCCAACTACCCCTCATTCAGAGTTTGATACTAACTCTGTTGCTAAGCTCCGGGGGGAAAAATTGTAAAAGTCCCTTTACTTTTTGACTTTCCCTCGTATATACAAAATCAGGTATAAAAAAAAAAAGAATTAAAATATTCACACAATGAGAAAAGATTAAGAATATGACAACAATTGTAAGGTTACCATGTTTATTTCGTTAACTGCTTATTCATAATTTGATTTTTATGTTGGTAAACCTTTTATCAAATATTTTTGCATCTTAAATTTTTGCGAAATATAAGTTGATTTGGTGAAAAGTTCTTGCTACCTATGTAATGAATGTTCAACAGAGACATAACCAGAGCAAACGGTAGAAGGCCGAGGTAGCCTAGTGGTCAAGGTAACGGACTCGTGGCCAGAGTGTCATGAGTTCGAGCCTAGTACCGCTAAAGACCTGCCGTATAGGGAAACGATGTACGTTAAAGCTCTCGAGTCTCAAAATTCCTACCGTTAGTGTGGTGTGGAAGTTAGGAGAGGGAGGGGCTAGCTCAGGTGTCGTCCTCGTCACTTGACCATGGTTCAAAATGACGTGGTCCGTCGCCAAAAGCCCTCGTGTAGCTTAACAGTGCGACGTTAATATTCAATCAATCAATCAATCTCACTCAAGTGGAAGAAATTCGATCGTTTGATTTAAATAATATATTGCAATACATTTAACTGAAATTTGAATCCCCTTTTAAATTATAATCATTGCCGAACTTCAAGTAGAACTTTTTTAAAAAACTTATTTTCAGTCACATCCCTATACGCCTGTTCGCCTATAATCTAAAACAGAGTGTTAATCGATATATTAGAAAACTTTATTCATTATATAATCACATAATCTATATACTCAAAGCCTTAAAATAAGTTTTATTTTACAATCAAAACCTTTTACATATAAAACTATCATTATATATTTTTTGTTTGGGTTCCATTAGAAGGTCACTTAATGTGGGAAAGAACATTTGCATTGCAATCAACTGTATAAATATTGATTAGTTTTTTTCTGTAAAAGAAAAAGAACTGTTAGAAATAATAACATGGTTTCTGAAACCATTTTATATAATGGATAGTTATTCAACAATAAAACGATAATGTTAAAAATATTAAACGTTCAATTCTTCTTAAATTTATCAGCTTTTATAGGTATTCTAACTTTTTTTAAAAAAATTATAGCATAATATACGTTTAGATAAAAACTATTTTTATATAAAAATTTATAATTGCACAAAAATTAAATACACCTGTTCTAGATTTTATCACTACCATTTATTTCCTAGCAATTACATGCGATTATGGTAAAAGTAAAAATTTTATAGAATCACATTAACATAAAAAAATGTAGATGGGTACATAGATTTAATTTGTATAGAATAAATAAGTTTTTATCGAGGAATATATTTTATAGTCCAACCTTTGGATTTTACTCATCTTGACATAAATCTTGAACTTCATATGAAATTATTAAAGAGGGAAATGTCTCCCGAACAACTAAAAGTTATAGCTCTGGAAACTATTGACAATCGATTCCCAAAAAGTGAATGTCTATATGCTTTCACTGACGGCTCTCTCTTAGATAGATATCATAGTGCTTGAACCTGTATCTTTTGTGAACTTTTCAGCTTGTACCTACCAGTAGGTATTTTTACTATTGCATTCAATTTGTGAGATTGCAAATATTGCAGTAGCGGTCGAGCCACTATTATTAAGATCTGATTTTAACTGGGTTGTATAATCTTTCCCGACTCTAAATCAAAATTTCAGGCTTTATCACAAAATTAACTATGTAATTCACAAAGAATTTTGAAATGTAAATTGTTTTTAAGGTATCCGACTACGTTCGGAACCGTTATTTTGCAAAAGCGTACAAATGGATAATATTTATGATATTTAGTGTCACTTAGATTAGAGAATATATATAAAATTGTTTTAAGAATATTATTACAATAGAAAAATTATTTAAGTACAATATTTTGACAAAAAATGAACATAGAATGACCCATTTTCTAAATATTCTCCTTTTGCGAAAAATGCTTCTATTATAATAATATTTTGCCTGTCTATAGCTCAGACCTCTGTACAGAGGCTCAACTAGAATTTTTGAAATATATAACTTAGAAGTGGGTTTATCCATGTTTTACGACACACACACAACAGAGGGGAGAAATCTTAAGAAAAAAACGCTGATAATTATTTCAATGGGTTGTAACTCTGAAAATAATGTGAATTTTTCAAAACTTATATTTGAGCCTCTATACAGAGGTTAAAGCTATATACAGGCAAAATATTATTGTAATAGATGCATCTTTCACAAAAGGAGAACATTTTGAAAAATTGTTATTCTAAGTTAATTTTTTGCCCGAAATATTGTATTTAAATAATTTTTTTGTCAAAATGTCTTTAAAACCATTTTATACATGTATTCTAATCTAAGTGACACTAAATATCATGAAAATTATCCATTTATGCGCCTCTTTAAAATCACGGTTCCGAACGTAGTCGGATACCTTAAAAGATTTACCTTTTATAAAATTTCGTTCCAGTGGGTATGGACAAATTGTGACACTTCTGTGAATGAACATGCTGACTTTCTTTGTAAGAAAGGATAATCCAAAGACTCATACGAATTTTGACTTTTCTTTCTTTGAAGCGTTTTACTAATATGACCTTCACATACAATTTTAAACTGGAAGCTGAAGAGATTTTGAAGGACAAGAATCAGGCAATTATGAAGGAGAACCCGTCTTGGGTTCCACCGGGCGGGCCACTAGAAGATTTTGAGGTGACCGCTTGAAGAATAGCAATTAGTAATTATATACCGAGTTATCTTAGGTTGGGAGAAAGTATGCACTCTAAGTCTCCCTGAATATAACTTCGAGAACTAACTTTAGATGAATGTTTTATTTTTTAAAGTATTTTCTGAATTGTTTGATAAAAAATGCATCTTTTGGTGTTTTAATATTCGTGGCTATTATTATTATATTTGTATCTCACGTTTTGCTTTAAACGCGGATTTAAAAGTTTTTTTATTTAGTTATGTAGGTAAGAACTTAATCCATATTTATTATTATTAAGTTTAAATTAATATTGTAGACTTTTTCTAAGCTCATCACACCGATGTAATGGGAATGGGGGGGGGGGCGCAACACCTTGAAAAAATTAGAAGTAGCCCTTACCCTAGAAAAATTTGCCCACTCCTATTTTGGACTGTTGACAGGGCATGGTTATTTAAAGTCTCATCTGTACCGAATTGGTATCACCGACTCACTTAACTGTACTCTTTGTGACTCTGGTCAACCCTTGAGAGCTGAACATTTGGACGTGTGCACTACACTAAATGGTTTTATTTGCGTTGTCGAAAAGTATTGGAGAACACGTGCACTAATGGCATACGTGGTATTTGTAGTGTATAGCATTTGTAAAATAATAAATACGTATTAAAAAAAAAAACTAAGTGGCGTAACAACCCATGAGGGCGAAAGCCTACTGTAGTCATCTCAGTATACGTAACCTTGGGCCCTGAGGAGCATAAGCAGATGTTCGGGTGGGGTGGTCAATCTGACGTGACCCCCCCCTTCCTTTCCCGTATTAAATTCCCAATCAAACTTGGTACTCATTTATCGACTCACTGAGCGGATGAAAGGCTGAGTCGACCTTGCGCAACTCAGAATTTGAACCCCGGACCTGTGGTGCAGAAGGGAAATACGTATTTTATAGATCTTAATATATATCTTGTGCCATGATTAACAGAACCTGTATATATTTACACAGATTATCTTAAATTTAATTTAAAATTAAAAGATAACACAAATACCCTTTCTTACTTAATATGCTTTTATTTCTTATTGTTCCGGGAAAAATCCTGTAGGAAAAATAGGAGTTACATTTTGTGCGTAAAAAACTTTAATTAAAAAAAAACCGTAAAATATTCTTCTTGGAGCTATTGTTTTAATACTTCAAGAACTCCAACTTTAATTTTCCTGTGTCTAAGAATTTGCCTTCAGAAATATCCCATACTTAATAAAACTGCGATCAAAATGTTGAAAAAAATTTATATGGCAACAATTCCGAAGGAGGAAAAAAAAGAAAAACTCAATCATCTTCTTTTCCGAGACGTGCCCCCTTGGCGTTTAATGCTTGTGATACATGTACTCCATCTGGAGTAGCTACTTAATATTTTCTTATTTTTCGCGTCAGTGATATCGTTTTACGGAAGAATGATGATCTTGGCGCAGCACCAAGAAGCTCGCCAACAGGCATCATTTACTCTCGCATCATTTTTCTTCGCTGTAATGAAATTTTAAGCTGAATCCTTCCACTTACAGGATTGGCGACCGATGATAGACAAAGGTTGGCGCAGAGAAAAGAAAAACTTAATGAATCTGTTAATATGTGGCGTTATAGATAACCGTGCTACTTTTAATCGACTCATTAATGGAACTATTAATTTCCTTTAGCTCTGAAGTATAGTTTTATTGCATTTGCGATTATAATAATTAAATAACGCTATTAGGAAAATAATCGTATTAATCTTTTCACCTTTTTGAACGGGACGAATTGCAATTATCATAGTTTATTGAGTCATGCATTAAATATTCGTTAAGAAAATTGTCTGGAGATTTTTGTAATAATAAAGCAATTCATGGGTTAGAGGATACATCTCATTATAGGTCATTAGTTTTGTATAACTGCACATAATGAGAAGAATAACGTGTTAATTTATTTTCTGACTTTGTTAAAATTCAGGATATAAATTAACGAATGTGTTGCTCGATTTTTAAGAAATCCGGCATCGCAATTTGAATGAATACCTTTGGAGGAATTAAAAAATATTAAACGATTTAATTTATCTATCCAGTTACGCCGGCGAGAGAGAGAGAGAGAGAGAAATTCTAATTTATAATGCGGAATATCTAATTTAATATTTAAAAATAAAAAATCTCATAAAAGTAGATTAATATATTTTACGAAGGATGTTGGGAAACTAAGTACCGTTTTCGAAAAACTCGTATAAAAAAATCTATTTTTGAAACAAAGTTTACTTTTACATGAAATAGCATTTTGGAAACTGTTTTTCTACATAGTTACCACCATTGTTCAAACATTTTTGATATCGGGATACTTACTTGTCCATATCCTCTTTAACCTTTTTGAGGGCCTTGGGAAAATTACTTTCCATCTACACGATCTAACAAAATTCACCTGTTGGAAGCGCAAAACCCATTATAATATATTGCCCTTGCTATTAAAGGTTCGGAAGACTAATTCAACATTTCGTTTTGTGCTACTATATACTGTTCGATAGATTAAATAGAATCAGTACTTATGTTTTGAAAGCATGAAAATGTTGAGTGAAATTTGTTCTCCTATGACACCTGTTTCGATGTGATATTTCTATTACTCAACGATTCTACGGTAAATGTGATTAAAATACTGTTATTATTGTAATAACACTTCTTATTTCGTATATTTCTGTACATTTTGTGCAGTAACTATCTAATATTGTATGGTAAATAATGGTTAAAATGGGAAAGTGCTATTGTATCATGTAAAAGCCAGGTGCAATTTGTATACTGTGTTTGAAAAAAATAGAATATTTAGTTCATAAATAGCATATTTAGATAATAAATACGTAAAATATTGTTTGAAATGTAACTATATATTTAATTATTTCTTATATATTTCTTATTGTTACTAATGGGGCACCCGATCGTTAAGGCCAGATCGAGGCCCACGAAATGCATCATGGTAAAGGGCTAAGTGACGCCTGTCGTTAGCCGTAGATTTGAGCACCCTACAGTTGACAGTGCGATTTGGCTCGATTTCACCCCAATTTAGAGGGAGAACACTCTGGGTGTGGTCAGAGGCCTCCCACCTCTCTTCCCCTTCCACCAACCTCACGAGAGGACTTGCGGCTCGACGACTATTTAGAGTACCCCCCTGCCGCTAAAGGCACTATACATTTACAAACATCCATGTCTTCTCCGGGATTCAAACCCAGTCCATACGGCACAGCAGTCAGAGTCGCTAACCACTATACCGGATGGGCGACATATTTCTTATTTCTTCGAGTAACTGTCTAATTTGAATAATAAGTAACAGGCCTAGCTGTGAAATGTAAAAATGCTATTGTATCAGAAATAAAAGCCATATACATTTTGTATATTTGAAAAATTAGAATAATTAGTTCGTTAGGCAATTAGTTACCTAGGCACCACTTGTTCTTTTAATCAAAGACGGGGAGAGGGTTTTGCAAATTTTCAAAAAAGATATAATTTGAACGAAAAACTTGCCAAAAAAATTATTCTAAGCGCTTAGCCAGTGTGGGAAATCATATAACAAATATGATTTCCAACAGCAGACGATGCAGAAAATGTAGCAGAAAGGGACAAGAAAGGAGGACCAGCTACATGTGTGCTGAATGTGACGTCCTCTTGTGCATTGCAACATGCTTCTCTTCTTTTCATGGCAAATAATTATTCAATTTAATTTTCTTTATGACGGTAAATAGTTTCTTAGGAAGTATTCTTCCCACCCCTAAAATTTAAATGTAAAAATCAAATTAGGCAAAATAAAATATATTTCCTGGGGAATGCAATTATTTAATTGTTAATAATAAAACATAAAATACAGCGAGAAATTCAAAAGAGAAATAAATGGCCAACGAAAGAGTTAAAGAGAGATTCCACCAGTGAACATTTTTTGAAATTTGTAGAGATTCTCAATACAAAACAATCTTATTTTTAACCATTTGCTTGCACGAATTTGCTGATTCACTTTTTCAACCAAAAACCATCACTGACAACCAAAGGCCACTGATTCCGGGATTCTCCATGAACATATTAGTTCACCTATCACTTAATTGTCGAAACCACTTTCTCACCATTTCATCTCACTCATTACACACATTTTCACCAAACTTCTCTACAAGTTGAAGATTAATTTTAACTGGCTTAACTTTCATTGCCTTCAAAGAAGGAAATTTCAAAAAGGGTTCGCTGGCGGCACTTTTCTTGTTGTTGCAACCAAAAGCCTTTTGTAAGTAAAGTTGCCAGAGCCAGGTTGGACTTCTATACGACAGATGGCGACACCACCTATCTCCACCTCAACAATTTAGGTATGAGCTAGATGGGAGGGAAATATTCTACAGCACCCTTCACCCGTGGTTTTCTTTGCGACCGCCCCCAGGACTTTCGGACCAAATGATTTATTGAGCAAGTACTTCGTGTGCACTCGGAGTGTATTTGGGGGAATCGGGCACCGAACCCAGGCCCTCCGGTCTGGAGTTCAATGTTCTAACCACTAGTCTACCCACGGACCTTTCTTTAAAGAGGATGTAGCCAAGTGTTGATTTCCCGATATGAAAAGTGCCTGAACAATGGTGGAAACTATGTAGAAAAATAAGTAGTTTCCAACACGGTGTTTTGTACAAAAATAAATTTTGTTCAAAAAAAAATTTTTTTTATGCGAGTTTTTCTAAAACCATACTTAGTTTTTAGACATCCCTCGTATATTTGTATAGAGTTCTAGAGAACAGATAAAATTCAGTAGATAGAAATTTATTAATTGTTTGAATGATATTATAATAATTCTATTTATTCTTGTTGACTGATGTGAAAATTCAGTTTAATTGCAAATGCATTTTAGTGACATCCGCTTACCCAAATCCTTCATTATAAATGTTTATCTGAACTAAAAGGATTGTAAGAGCAATTAATCGACTTAAATAATAGATCAATATATTAATAATACTATTAATACTGGTCTTGGATATTATTGATAACGTTATTTACTTTTGTCGATTAATGAGAAAATTCAGTTTAACTGTAAACGCATTTTAGTTAAATCCATTTATCAGTTACTTCGTTTTGGATGTATGTCTAAACTGAAAGGACTGTAAGCAATTATAATCGACCTAAGCAATATATCATTTAATGCAGTATCGACTTATATTATTTGATTTTAAAACATTAATTTTGTAATAATGGTAATAATCTGTTTAATTGAATATTAATGAGAGAATAAATATTTTAATGAATTCAGACTGATATTTTAAAGATTTTTGCTTTCATATTTATATAGTTACATTGGTTTTTTTAATAACAATTATTGCATACGAAACAATTAAACTTATTTTATTGTGTATGATTTATGTATTACAGTTTTAATAGTTTTTGATTAAAAGTTGGTAAAGGTATGCTTCATTTTCGATGCTTGTTCCGGATTTAATGAAAAATTTTACTTATTAAAGATATTAAAGCAAAGTAATGAGCATAAAGTAGTTCAATATATCAGAAAGCTTGAATTTGGAAAGATACAGTTAATTACTTTTTTTTGTATGATTTCCTTTTCTTAAATCTAGATTACTGTATTTATTAGAAAAATTTAAAGTGCATGCCAAAAGAAAACAACAAATTAAGTATATTTAAATCGATTAACTTTTTTTTTTGTATCTCATTTACCCGAAAGTTCATATATATTTAACAATAATTAAGAATAGGAGAGATAAAACTCACACAGATTTTTCTATTGGGGACTGTGATTTTTCTTCATTTCTTTGTGTGAATGGATACATTAGAAGGTTACCAAAAAAAAAAAATAATTTAATTTTTTGTTTTTCTTTAGACTCTTTTCCGAACAGTATGTATATGCTCCTTTATTTTGGTTATTAATTGATTTTATTGAAGTGATAACTTTTTCGGGCGAGTTTTGCTGAAGAGTGAATTTACGTGAAGCGTCTGGTTCGGGTCTGTTACGCTGCACGGTTTTTTTTGTGGCTATAATTGGACATCGTGCTCGGATCGGCGACGCGAGCTTAGTTTTGAATTGAAAACTCTGTAGGCACGTATTTTTTTAAGTAAAAATTCCATGCACACTTTTTCCGGAAAAGTTTTTTTTTATTTTTTTATTTAAATATTACTGTCATGCATTTCACTTTCACTTAACTCTAGCAAGTGAACGAGAGAAGAGGAGCACAAACGAAAACAGTTTAAAAAAAGGGATTATTCATTACTTACGTAATATCGCAACCGATTGACGGCATTATATGAAAGAAAGCACAAGGTTGCCAATTCAGCTCAGCGTGTACGACACATGAGAAATTAAGGTTGCCAACTTGGCAAATTATCTTGAACTTTGGCATTGTTGCGATAGTACGTAAGATATATATTATATAAATAAAACCTACGTAAGCAATTTACATAAAAATATTTTTAAATAATTAGACTAGTTGACGTTTTAATCAAAAATACTCATATATAAATATATAAGAATGCATAAATATTTAAACTTTGCCCTTTACAGAAAATGGATGAATTTAACAAATCCACCAATGATGGGCATGAAAAAGAAAACTACTTAACGCCCACTTGCGAAAATGTCGTAAAAGGAAACATAGTTCATCCGAATAATTGGATACTCTTGCCCAGAATAAACCAGAAGTTTTCACTTCTATCTTGTTATCATAAGCACACTCACAAATGTTTTCAATTGGATCGTTTGAGTGATCGAGTGCTTATTAACGTCACATTATGAAGCTACACTTTATCAACGCCACATTCTAAATCAAAAGAAGACCTACTGGAGACTGTCCTCGTAGTTCTGAGCCTCGGTCAAGTGATGATGACGACATCCGAACTTGCACGCACCGCAACAACACGAGGACTTTAATCCTCGACAAATTTAATGGGTAGTGAGCCCCTCTACATAGTAGGTCTTCTGTAACACCAGGACACGAACTCGCGACTAGATGACACCGGTCACGATTTCGTGACTTTGACCACTCGGCTACTTGTTAGTAATTGAAACATGCATAATTTTGTTATTAAGGTTAAGTGCATAAATCTGTTATTTTATACATATGAACGTTGCTTAATGTGTAAATGTAAATGTTGCAATGGTCACCCTATGACGTCCGTTAGTGTGAGAGAGTCGGGAGGAAGATTAGCCATATTCAAAACAAATTCTATTTATTATCAAATTCACAGCAACGACACAAATTCAACTACCCAAGTTAAGAAATGCACCAATGGACTAAATTCGTGATGGTCACATGATAACGGCAATCACGTGTTTCCCATTGATTAAAAATTGACTTATTAGTTATTCAACTTTTAAAAGTTTAGATAACATTTAAAATTTGATGATTGGGTAAAGAGTTCACGTGTTAAAATTCTTCAAACAGTTTCCAAATTAAAAAAAAATAATAATAATTTACATTATACGAATACTTTTAAATTAAGTGCATTTTGTTCAACTATGTGCATTATTATATCGTTGACAAATATTTACTTTTTAAAAGAAAGTTTCTGCAAAAAGCAAAAGTTGGCAACAGTGAAGCACATGAACTAATTGGCGGGAAACGCGTGATTACATTTATGATATAATTATGACGTCGAATTAATTTATGGACTGATTGGCTGAAAACACGTGACTCAGTTATGTGACTATGACGTCATACGAATTTAGTCCATTACTAAATATGGAAAGCAATATACTAGACGAGATACGAGAAGTCTTAATAAATCGTATCACTTACGTCCGGACAATACACCTTCTAATTCCAAGCGACCTAATCCAATTTAGTCTTTAATGGACCAAATCGTCAACTTTAATATTACACAAATAAGTTACGAAGTACTCACGACTCGCTTCACGATTAATCAATCACTGCTATCTGTTAGCAGTCTAACCTCTCTCCCTTTCTAACTTAAAAGTTTAATATACGAGTTATATACGAGTTTTAATTTACATACTCAGATATTCTTTGGGAGAATGTTTATAAAGAATAATTTTTAAAGACCCAATATTTCCCTAGAGGATTAATAGTTGTAAGAACGCAGGTAGACCCGTCACAATGTGCAAGTATTAGAACACTTATAACTCATATATATGTTTTATTTTATTAGCCTTAGGCTATTTTTCGAATTGTATATTCTTTATTTCACCTTAAATGGTTTGGGGTATATTTGTTTTACCCAACCCTCTTAAAGTATATATTTTTTGCAAGGCTTTTTATAGGGTTTTTAGAAGAACGCAACTATTTTATAAAATGAAAGTTATAACTGTACATTACAATATATATTCATTTACCTAAAAATAAAATGCTTACACCCGAGAAAATCAGTCAATTAATTTCATCAGACATTACAATTGTAAGAAGAAAAAAAAAAATGGAAACAACGAAGCTTTATTTTAAACTTATTACATGAAATGACATTAGTGAACTGAATGAAAAGCCTCCAAAGATTTCAAAATATCAAAAGTCACGTTATCTTTTTATGTAAAAGAAATCGAAATGTGTGCATTACAATACAAATGCAAAAAGTCTATCAAAAGTAAATATCATTATAATGTTACTGAGTCTAGACTAACAAAATGACATTCGAATTTGCCACAAATCTGATTTGGCATTATGCCATACATTACTTAACAGTCACAAATTTAATGCAAAGTATAATTCACTCACTACACATACACATAAAAAAATCAAAAGAAATCATGAAAAAGGGATGACAAAAATTATTTGAAAGAATATGCATCGTGTGAAATTTAGGTTACATGGTAATATTTGAAGTGGTGATAAGTCATTCTGAAAAAGCTCTTAAAAAGCATTTTTTTCTTTTAAAAAAATAAACTTTTTTCGATGTTACTTCAAGAGTGTTTTACTGTAATGGTTATGAGGAGGATCGCGTATTAAAAACAGTATTAAAATAAAGAGGAGCTTCACTAATGCAGCTAAAATAAAATAATTATTCAGACGCTTCTGCTTTACATCTTGAGCAATCTAATATTAATATTTATAAAATTTGAGTTGTGTCGAGAATGTTAGAAACTTTTCTCTATGTGGAAGATAATTAAAGGTATTCACTGAGCTTAGAAATTTTCAGTATCAAGTCCAATGAGTCTGTCTGATTTGTAAATTTCTTCTGCGGTTATAATTTGCATTGTCTTAAAATTATTTTGAGTAAATTATTATTAACGTTGGACTTAAAGTAGTACGAGGGGTATATGCTTCTAATATACAGGATCTCCGGGCTTAAAGTATCGAAATATTATGGCTTATTATTACGAAACTACCAATCATAATGTAATAAATTGTTCATCCGTGTATTTGAAAACCCTCCGAAATTTTTTGGGTCTAGTCAGATAGGCCGTACGTGCGCGCATTATTCGGCAATCACAGTCGATAAAATTGTTACACTGACTTCATTAGTACAGATGTGGAAGCCACAGTAAAAGATGCAATGCGTACTTTGTGTTAACGGAATTTAAATCAGTCACAAGTGTACAGAACAGAATGGAATTTCGTTACTGGCTTGCCCAATAGACTTATCACAGGAACTCCTACAAAATGAATCACGCACATGATCAGCAGTGTCTTCTATCACGAAAACTTGCCAGTTTGAAATAACAAGCTCCCGTCTCTTTTAAAGTTCTTTCCCATTGGTGGATAGATTTTGACGTCGGAGGATCAACGATATATTCTGTTCGAACACGTCGCTGTATATGCGTGATTGATTTAAATTCCTTTAACAGAAGTACGCACTGCAGCTTTTGCTGTGGCGTCCACATCTTTACTAATGAAAGTGTAACAAGTATATCGACTGCGATTGCCGAATAATGGGCGCACGTGCGGCCGATCTAACTAGACCCAAAAATTCTCGGAGAGTTTTCCAATCTACAGATGAACAGTTTATTACATTCTGATGGATAGTTCTGGAATAATAAGCCATATCTTTTGAATACTTTAAGCCCAGACACCCTATATATACAGATGGAGGATAAAATAATAAGAACACATGTGAAAAAGTACAACGTATTTCACACCTGCAGTACAGCCGAGCTATCTATAACAGAAGTCTGCCTCTTAGCGAGCATAAAGAGGAAGGTATCAGTGAGAACAGTCACCAGCGTTGCATGCGTCTATCGAACTGTCTGTGATAAGTTGAAAAGTCAGGCCTGTCAGAATTCTAATAAGGAATGATTCTTGGAGAGCGCTTAAGTGGACCATTGGTTACGGAAGCAGCAAACCTTTTGGGGTTTGAAAGGATTACGGTATCAGACATTATGACAGTGTACACGAAAGTGGGTAAGACGACGTCTTCAAGGCACAACAGTGGTCGAAAGTCAAAGCTTGCTGACAGGGATAGAGGGGTCTTGAAGCGCATAGTAGCCCGAAAGCACAAGCAATCGTTATCCGAGATAACATTTAGAATGAAGTCATTTCCAGAACCCCGTTTCAACAAACACTGTCAAAAGAGAACATGCTGCGAACACTTATGGCAATTCATAAATTCTTGGTGACAGCAACTAATGCTTTCGAGCGACGTCAATGGTCCAGAGATCACAAAGGTTGGTCCACACAGCAGTGACCACAGGTAATACGGTTAGATGTCTGGAGGATGCCCAGAGAAGCGTTTAGTTCTGAATGCCTTTTGTCGACTGTGAAGCATGTTAGTGGCTCCATTATGGTATGAGGTGCGATATCTTGGACCACTCGTTATTCTGCTAGAGCAAACCAAATCCAATCATTATCTAAGCATTCTAAAAAATCATGTCCATCCTTTTGTCCAAACTGTATTACCTGAAGAACGACTGCTTTTTCAAGACGACAACACCCCTATCCACACTGCTAGGTGTATTCAAGCATGGTTCAAAGAGCATGACGTTGAAGTTGAACATCTTGCCTGGCCCCCTCAGGCTCCGATTTGAATATTATTGAACATTTGTGGGAATATTTGGAGTCCAAACTTCTCGTTCCCGATTTCCATCTTCATGCTGCCTATCGGCGTTAGAGACCATTCTGCAGGAGGAATGGCTTAATGTTCCTTTAAATATTGTCCATGACCTTTATGCATCTATCCCAAATCGCATTAAATTTGTACTTTAGTCAAAGGGTGGTCCAACCCCCTATTAATAAAGATTTTCCATTATTTCACAGGTGTTCGTATTATTTTGTCCTCCATCCGTATATATATATAAATGGATTGTTGTTGTGTATAGGGATTGCTCCACTCCACAACACCGTTATAAAAATTGGCATGTATATGTATTTTTTTGTGGAGAAAGTTTTTGTGCTTCCTCTTTGTTGCAGCCTCCCATCATGATGGTATTGCAACTTATCAATTTCTACACCGTTTAACGAATCACCTTGAAAACTGGCATGTATATGTATTTTTTTAAGGGAGAATCTGGTTTCTATTCAATTTGTTGCGGCTCCCCACCAGGTGGTGCTGCAGCATACCAACTTTTATATCGGTTAACCCCGATCCCTATGAAAATTTTTTCAAGCTATATTTGAACATGGAGAATGTATTTGCTGTATTCATAGCTGTAAAGTCAAGAGTTATTTTTCTGCAATTTCTTATAAAATAAATCTTAAAAGTGGTGTTTTGCATTAACCTAAAATTTTTTAAAGTATACAAAAATGTCGAAGAATCAAAGGATTTTAATACTAATCATACTTCATTATTATGATCATTATATGATTGTTACTATGGTGCTTGAAATTTGGGACGCATGTCTATTTTGTTGTATAGAGATCTAATCAGAACTTATTTTGAGGAAATCTACTCTAGATTGGATTACGGGGCGTAAAAGATAATTAAATTTGAGTTTAAGAAATTCAAGTTCCGTTTTTTTTTTAAAACAAGAGGCTTGTAAATATGAATGTTTTCCGATACAAATGAAAGTTCAAATCAAGGATTTATATAATAAAAACTTAAAAACAATACATAGCCATACAACATCATGAAATGCTCAATGGGTGACGGCAAGTATAAATATAAAATTACTAATATTTTAAATAACTTATATATTTTTGAAGTATGTAAGTTTAAGCCTAGTGCCGCTGAAGGGCCCGCCGTGTACAGGGGGTTGAACGTTAAATCTGTCCAGGCTCAAACGTCCTCCCGTTGATGTGGTGTGGAAGTTAGGAGAGGATTGTCAGCTCAGGTATCGTCCTCGTCACTTGACCATGGTTCAAAATCATGAGGTTCGTCGCCAATAGTTCGTTAACGTTAATATAATTCTCACTCACTCACTGATGTATGTAGTCAATTAATTATTGTTTAGTAAAATTACCATAATTAAACCAGAAAAATAGTTCGTTCTAAATTTCAGTTTGGTAGAATATAATTTACCACTATATGATTAAAGCTCGCGAGTTTGTAACTTGATTCAACCATATCAAATGTAAGACATATTATGAGTCCTTAAATTCTTCAATTTAAATCATTACCTTGACATGGAATAAAATTTTTAAAAGAGAAATACAGTCAAATCCAATATTATCAAGTGAATATATTCGCTAAAAGCCAATATATATGCATATAATTGTTATGACTAAGAAAAAAGAAAGAAATATTTGTTTTAACAACCCCAACTATAGGTTCCATTTTTAAGTCCATATACAAACTGTTATATTCTGTGCAACGTAATTTTGAAAGACTATGAGAATGTGAAGTAACATAAATTGTTAGTTAAACAATGCATGTTAAACAATGGGCATTAAGACAATTGCGATGTAAGGGGGGATTTCCATCACACTTTAGGGTGACCGCATGAAGATTAGCCGTCAGTAATTATATACTGTGATATTTAAGATTGGCGGAAAGTATATGCAGTCTAATTCTTCTACTGACTATAACTCCGAGAACTACAGATAAATAGGTTTTATTTTTAATGTATTTTGTGTGAAATATTTGATAATAAATGCATTATTTGATATTATATTTGCGGAAATTATTAACCTTCTCGCTGCTTAGTGCTACGTTAGCTACATGTACTTTGTCCGTGGAAATCGCGGGTGCCGCAGCGAGAGGGTCAAGTTTATGTCTTGCATTTAGCGTTAAGGTATCTGACTACGTTCGGAACGGTGATTTTGCAAAAGCTCGCAAATGGATAATACACTCACTTCCAAAAGTTAAGCACGGAGAGAAAAATGCTAATTTCCGGAAGCCAATTAGAATTGAAGAGGATGCAATTCGCTGCAGAGGTAGATGGAAGTATGCAAATATGTTAGGTAACAGCCAAACGTGCCTTCATGTCAAGAAATATGCAAAAAGGGCAGTCTTTTAAGAAGCCAGCTTTATGAAAGGTTACAGAAGTTGATTGTAAATGCTGATAGAAGGTGTTTAAAACTTTCGTACAATTTGTTTTCAAGACATACGGGGTTCTATGACTTCCAGAAAACGAATGGAAGATTCTGAGCACTGGCGTGCTGGGGCCCGCATTGAAGCAGAACGTCGATCACAGATGTTGCTCTCTTCTTCGGCGTTCATCATTTTGTAGTTTCACGTTTATGGAAACAATTCCAAACCACACAGACAGTTGTCCAAAGGCCCGTAGGTGGTCACCCAAGGGTTACAACCCCCGCGGAAGATCGATATATTGCTATTGTAGCCAAGCGGAATCGCAGAGCGACCTCCACACGTGTGACATCTATAGTTACAGCGTCCATTGGTAAGGCTATATCTGCAGCTACTGTACGCCGAAGATTACATATGAATGAACTGTATGCCCGTGTACCTCGAGTTTGTGTTCCTCTATCCGTCCAATCAAGAGGAACACGATTAAAGTGGTTCCGGAAACATGGCATTTGGACTGTGTTGGACTGGGGCGATGCCATGTTTACTCATGAGTCAAGATTTGCTCTGGAGCCGCCAGATAACAAGAGTATAAGGATATGGCGTAAACAAGGAACACGCAATTAGCCCCAAAACATCAACGAACATCACGCATTCCGAGGCGGAAGCATTATGGTGTGGGCAGGGATTTCATTAGGATGCCGCACCGACCTGAACATCTTTAAACGGGGTTCTGTGACGGATGTCCGGTATCGAGATGAAGTCCTAGAACCCATTGTGAGATTGTACGCTGCGGCAGTTGGCCCTACTTTTGTTTTAATGGACGATAACGCACGTCTCCATAGAGCTGACATCGGCGATGACTACCTGGAGAGTGAAGGGATTGCGCGTATGGCGTGGCCAGCATATTTGCCCGACCTTAATCCCGTTGAAAATCTTTGGGATGCTCTCAGCCATGCTGTATCTTCACGTTTCCCACCTCCAGCCACTCTTAGTGAGCTGGAAACTGCTCTACAAGAAGAATGGCGATTGCTTAATTCTGAGGTGGTTGACCACCTAATTGAAAGCATGGTCAGAAGGTGTAAACTTTGTATACAGATGATGGGGGATCACATACCCTATTAATGTCCTTTTCTTTCATTTTATGCTGTTTATTTTCACTTTATATATAATTCTGTTTAAGTCTCCAGTATGACATTATCTAATAAGTTACAAAAATTTAATATTGTTTTCATTTCTGTATATAATTACCGATTTTGTTTTATTTATAAATATATATATGCTACTTTACTGCCAAAGTTTGCGTCAATCAAAGCAATATTTGTTGATTTTTTTGCATTTTACATCTTCGTGCTTAACTTTTGGAAGTGAGTGTATTTATGATATTTAGTGTCACTTAGATTATAAAAAAATGTATATAAAATTGTTTTAAGAATATTATTAGAATACAAAATTATGAATAATATTTTGACAAAAAATGAACATAGAATGATCCATTTTCAAAACATTCTCCTTTTATGAAAAATGTTTATTATATTAATATTTTGCCTGTATATATCTCAGACCTCTGTACAGAGGCTCAACTATAATTTTTGAAATATATATCTTAGAAGTGAGTTTATCCATGTCTTACGACAACAGAGGGGAGAAATTTTAAGAAAAAAAAGCCGATGATTATTTCAATTGGTGGTAATTCTGAAAATAACGCGAATTTTTCAAACATCCTGGTTCAGACTCTCTGAAAAAGTCTTTACTTTATATAAGCAAAATATTATTATTTTATAGAAGCAATTTTTATCAAAGGAGAACGTTTTGAAAAAAAGGTTATTCAAAGTTAATTTTTTGCCAAAATATTGTATTTAAGTACTGTTTTCGTTATATATAATGTCCATAAAACTATTTTATACATGTATTCTAATCTATAAATGACACTAAACATCATGGAAAGTATCCATTTATGCACTTTTTTAAAATCATGGTTCCGAAGGTAGTTGGATGCCTTAAGAGTGGTTTTAAAAGAGTAAGGTGTTTTTTTGTAGTTGTGTAAGTACATACTCTGTATTTAATATTTAGCTATAATAAATTTTGTAGAACTTTTTTTTCGCTCACCACACCAGTGCCAATGAGTGAGCCACAACACCATGAAAAATTAGACGTAGATCGTACCCTGGAAAAGTCTGTTCACCCCTGCACTAAACGATTTTCACATTAAGAAGGAATACATAAACTTTAATGAATATAGCCTTTTTGTGGAGAGGAATTTCATTATTTTAGGAAGGAAGTCCTAGAAGTTTTAAACAGTTTTTTTGTTGCCAGTGAAGTTGGAAAGTGACACCCATAACTTCTTTCAAATTGATAATATAAGGTTTGGAAAACGTTATAAAATTTTCATTTTCCCTTTTAGTTTTGGGTTAGCGATAGATAAAATACATATGCAGACATTATTTTTGACTAAAAATTTAAACAATCCAAAGAGTCTACTTAGCTATAAATTGCTAAATTTGATAATGAAAGCAAACATCTGGGAATTTTTTGTTATCTTTCTGTTTATTGAGCAGCTTTCTTTTTTGCTTGTCTGATCATCCTTGTAACAAAGTATGTGAATAATTTGGAGGAGTAGTTTTTAATATCATTATTATTATTAAGTTTCAGCTAATAAGATCAATAATAAATATATATATAAGATCTACAAAAATATAGAAGAATCCCAAGAAATTACTTAACCTTAAGGTATCCGACTACGTTCGGAATCGTGATTTTAAAAAGGCGCATAAATGAATAATTTTCATGATATTTAGTGTCACTAAGATTAGAATACATGTATAAAATTATTTTAAGGACATTTTGATAAAAAAATTTATTTAAATACAATATTTTGGCAAAAAATTAACTTAGAAAAACCTTTATTCAAAATGTTCTCCTTTTGTCAAAAATGCTTCTATTATAATAATACTTTGCCTGTATATAGCTCAGACATCTCTACAGAGGCTCAACTAGAATTTTTGAAAAATTCACATTATTTTCAGAGTTACCACCAATTTAAATAATTATTGGCGTTTTTTTTTTCATAAAATTTCTCCCCTCTGTTGCCAGCTCAGGTGTCATCCACGTCACTTGACCATGGTTCAAAATTATGTGGTCCGTCGCCAAAAGCCCTCGTGTTGCTGAACGGTGCGACATTAATATTCAATCAATCAAGCACCTTGATGACTTTTTAGGGATTCACATGGTTCTTTCCTTAGAGACTCTCCAATTAACTTCACTCCTTCCATTTATCGCTCAAGCTTCTGTAGCTTGGAAGTCATGGTCATGAACACGGGACTGGTGTTATCGAGAGAGTTACGGATTCGAAACCTGATGTCATTGAAAGCCTACCGTGAAGAGGAAATGCTGTAGGTTACATCTGTCATGGGTCGAAGTTCTTACGTTAGCATGGTGAGGAAATTTAAATTTGGAGAGTGGAGTGCCAGCTTAAGTGTTGCCCTCGCCACTTGAACGTAATAATACAGCTTTCGGATTGAATTAGTTTTCGACGTTAATAAACCTCACTCACTCTGCTTATCGTTCTACTGACAACTACTAATTCTATTGACAACTACTAACATCTACTACAGTTCTTTCATAATACGAATTTTTTAAATCAACGTCAGAATGAACGTGTGAATGAGCATTTATTTACGACGGACTTTTACAGCAACACGAGGGCTTTTGGCAATACAGCTCATTTACTTGAGTCAGGATTAAATGACAAGGATGCCACCTAAATGGCACACCTCTCCTAACTTTAGCACCATGCTACGGGTAGACTTAGAGCCACGACACATTTAACGTGCATTACACCCTCTACACAGTGGGTGTTTAGGGGAACTAAGACACGAATTCATGACACACTGGTAACGAGTTCGTCACCATGACCACTAGGCTACCGTGGTACATAAATTTTTCTGTGATATTGCTAAGATCTTCACACAACTTCCACTAAAAACTCATGCCATGGTAGCCTAATTGTGACACTTGTGGCCGAGCTGATGCCCTTAAAGACCAGCCATGGAGAGGAACTGATTCACGTTAAATCTGCTGTGATTCAAAGAGGTGTAGAAGTTTAGAGAATGGAATATCATCTCAAATATTGTCCTTTTCACTTGGAAGTGGTTCGAAGTTAAGAGGTCTGTCTGTAATGGCTCTTGCGTTGTCTAATAGTGCGATGTGGATAAATATTCGCTTCCCTTATTGCTCTACTAACATCTATGCAGTCGCGGTATTTAGAGGTCAAGGTAATGGACTCGCGGATGGGCTTCATGACTTCGAGCCTCTAGTACCACTAAGTACCCGCCGTGCAGAGGGGGCCAACGCATGTTAAATATATCGAGGTTCAAGTGTCCACCCATTGGTTTCGTGTGGAATCTAGGAGATGGAATGTCGCTGATGTGTCGTCCTCCTCATTTGATCGTGATTTAAGATTACGAGGTTCGTCGCCAAAGGCCTTCGAGTAGCTGAGTAGTGTGACGTTGATATTCACTCACTAACTACTAACATCTAAGGACGACTACTAACATCTACTATAGATCTTTTATAATACGATGTTAACATATCAAATAACGTTATGCGGATAGTTTGGGGAAAACACGCGTGAATATCCTTTACAAATTTATTGTGTTTCAATTTAGGGTGTCCAGCCTTACAGTATCCAAAAGTTGTGGCTTATTATTACAGAACTACTCATCATAATGTAATAAAACTATCCATCCCTGAATTGGAAAGCTCTCCGAAATATTTTGGGTCTAGTCCGATCGGCTGCACTTGCACGCATTATTCAGCAACAGCAGCCGATAAACCTGTTATACTATTATCATTAGTAAAGATATGGAAGCAGCAGCAGAAGGTGCAATGCTTACTTTGGTTAACGGAATTTAAATCAGGCACCTGTGTTCAGCGACGTGTTCGAACACAATGGTATGTCGATCCTTCGATATCAAAATCTATCTACCAATGGGCATAATTAATTTTCTAGGTGTCCTGATAGGTCTATTAGGTAAGCCAGTTACGACATTCCGTTCTATTCGAACACGTCGCTGTACACGCGTGACTGATTTAAATTCCGTTAATCAAAGTACGCACTCACCTTTTGCTGTGGCGTCCACATCTTTACTAATGAAGTCAGTGTAACAAGTTTATCGTCTGTGATTGCCGAATAATGCGCGCATGTGCGGCCGATCGGACTAGACCCAAAAAATCTCAGAGAGTTTTTTAATCCCCGGATGAGCAGTTTATTACATTCTGAATGTTTATTACATCATAAATTTATGGCTTATTATTACAGAACGACATTTCTGTAATAATAAGAATACTGTAAGTCCGAACACCCTGTATTTTAAAGCCATTTTAATTGCTAGTTGTATTACTGTAACAGTGAAGTCAAAATTTAGAAACAACAAATGTTTCGAAGCAAAATCTTAAGAATTCACCTTCAACAGACATGCATTTGACAAATTTCAAACTAAATAAATATTGATATCAAATCCAAACTATGACGTCACTAAACACCGGACGAAATGCTCAAACCGAAACTTCCCATTTCATCCTCGAACAAATCCCTGGAAATATTTCTCCGCACACATATTCTGCTAGAGTAATCGATTACGATCCGAACTCCACACAACTATCGCTATTTCCTTTGTCTACGTCAGCACGTGGATTCAGAGGCCGCTAATGGAAAGACGGAATATTACTAGAGACAGCTCCTACAGAGTCAACAACTTCTTGGAGTACGCAGAATGGAAAAAAAGTCAAAAAGGGGTGGGAAAAAAGAAACGGCTTTTTTATATCCGTATTTTTTAAGCGCTGTGAATGCTTTGGAATAAAAATAGAGTTTCAAATGTAGACACGAAAGAATGATTTTGGAGAATATGGAGTTTTTTTCCCTTCGGAATCTGTTTGGAGAAGAAAATGTGCATTGATGAAGGTAGTTTCTGTTTACGGAGGGAAGTTGTAGGTTTTATTTGCGGGGCATGAAATAAAATTGAAGGTTTTCGGTCAACAGTGTATAAAATGCCGAGGGACGTGTCGAGCATTGAGAAATTGAATAAGTATTGGAATGAATTTTAAAAAAACTAAATAACATTGAGATTAAAACGCATTTACTTTAGTTATTGAAATTGTTTGAAAGGGAATTTGTAAAATAAGTAGTAATTAATGTAGATAATATTTATAAATAACCATGATAAGAGGTAGCTTTAATTGAAAACATTTATTGTGTTCTTAGAGTGAATGTGTTCCACTAACTTCGCACTATAAAGCTGCTTGAGTTCTATTGGCGACAGACCTCATAATTTTGAACCATGGTCAAGTGACGACGACGACACCTGAGTTGGCATCACTTCTTCTAGCTTGCACATCACACCAACGAGAGGATCTTTTTGTCTACACTGATTTAACCTGCATTGATCCCCTCTACAAAGCGGGTCCTCAGTGGTACTGGGCTCGAACTCATGTGTGTGTGTGTGTGTGTGTGTGACACGCCAAACACGATTGCATTCTTTGAATAAAACACTTTAAGGTATCCGAACACGTTGAAAATGATCAAATTCAGTCGAGACAGATATTTTTGCTTTTTATATTATTGAATAGAGCTATCTTTTGGCTTCACAAAATATACTTTGTTTTGTTTCTACACTATCTAGAAGCCGAATCACAATCACTTTTAAAAAGTTAGAAAAACTGGAAGTGGGTCTTTGATCTACCACAGAAGAGGGCATTTAAATTGCTCAAAATCTATCATGGCGAGTATGATAACTCAAAAAGCTATGTATGTATTTTTATAAAACTTTTTGAACCTGATATTTATGTTATTTTTTAGAGAAAGTACTAAAATATTTCTCATTGTATCAATACTTTTTAAGTTATTAGTTGTTTTTTAAATAATGTTTTTTCTATAATGTTTACTCAATCAGCTCTAAAATTTTCAAATTTTAATGAAATATTAAAATTTTAGTACATTTTCTACATAAATGCATTTAATTTGTTTTAGTAATACTTTTACTAATATAAGTCTACTTTTTTCTTTAATTGCTTTGATGTTTATCACAAATATTGGTAAAATTTCACTTATAATTGTGATTTTTGTAAAATTTAGCTAATTTATTTAAATATTAGTTAAATATTAGTATTTATTGGTATCGAGTCCTAAAAAAGCATTTATAATGTTTAAATATGCTATTTTGTTAAAAATTACTCCGAACGTGTGTGCGGGTGCCTTAAAAAAAGGGAGTGAGTGAGTGAACGTTCACTCTTCGCTTTGTTCAGATACTCGTGGGTTTTCCGGAACGGTTCTCGTCATTTTGAACTATGATCAAGTGACGACGAAGACATTTGAGTTATCACCCCTTCTACTAACTATCACACCAACGGGAGGACGTTCGAGTTCTCAACAAATTTAATGTGCATCGCTCCCCTACTCAGCGGGTCTTTAGTGGTACTGGGCTCGAACTCATGACATGCCTGCCATGATCCGATATCTTGACTACTGGGCTACCGCGGCTCCACACTTTAAAAAAGAACTGGACAGATTGTCATTAATTGACATTCAGTGTTTTCCTAACTTTAAATGGCCGTTGTTGCTGGGTGAATGAGTGAGTTAGTGAGTGAATATTAACGTCGCACTGTTCAGTTACACGAGGGCTTTTGGCGACGGACCACGTAATTTTTAACCATGGTCAAGTGATGTGGACGACACTTGAGCTGGCACCCCCCCTCTACTAACTACCACACCACACCAACGGAAGGACGTTTCAGCTCTCGACAGATTTAACGTGCATCGCTGCCCTACATGGCTTGTCTTTAGTAGTACTGGACTCGAATTCATGACAGGTCTACCAAGATCCGATATCTTGACCCCTGGGCTACAGCATTTTCTTGTGTGAATGAGTGTTTATTGACTTCACACTATAAGGGAACACGTGGACAATGGACGATGGACCTTGCAATTTTAAGCCAAGGTCAATTAACAAAGACGAGACCTGAGCTGGTATCCTTTTCCCCAAACTATCACACCACGCCAATGGGAGGACTTAAAGCCTCGAAAGATTTAACGCACACCTTCCCCTCTACATGGTGGATCTTCAGGGGAAATAGAGCTTGGACTCGTGAGACGCCTATCACGAGATAGTGACCATGACCACTGGATTACTGCGGTCTTATAGGTGAGGGACCCTGGTCACAATGTCGTGGTTAGATGCTTTTGTGCTGTTTTGGATTCGTGTATTCTAGTCCTGGTGTGTCTGAAGCCCTGCCGTGCAAAGAAAAACACGTTTAATCCGTCTAAATTCAAAGTCCTCACCTTATTTAGCGCTGTGGTTTGTTGAATGTGATGATTACTAAAAGGAAATAAAATATAATTATTAAAAAAAGAAAAATTATGTAAATTATTAAAAAAAACGATCTTTTTTTTGTATAAGTATATCCAAAGGAAGTAAGTGAGTGAATATTAACGTAGACTATTCAGCTGCATGAGGGCTTTTGGTAAGTATTTCCTAATAATTACGCTATTCTTAAAGGGGAAAAAAGTGATTTATGCCTTTTAAAAATTTATATGAGATTAAAAAATACCATAAAAAGCAACTTTTGAAGAACTTATAAATATAAATAGAGCAAAATATTAATTGGAAACCTAATTTTTGTCTTCTGTAGAAACTATGAAATAAAATCTTTGACATTTCAGAGCAGCCTTCAATAGGGTAATGAGCTTTTTCGAAAAAATATCAAAACAGTTTTGAGAGCATATCTATAAATTAGATTATTTTCGTAAATGTTAAATAGTTTTGATCTATAAAATATTTTTATACATCATTTAGACATATGGTAGCTTACAAAGTAAATTTTTTTTTTATATTCATGTGCATAAATTTCAACTATATTTTTATTTTATTACAAACAAAAGATATCATTTATTTGTAGGCTTGCCTTAAGCAGTTGATATCTTACTCCAATTTTCGAAACGATTATTTACTTTTTGTTTTGTCTTAATTATATTTCTGTGCAAAACTCTCTATCAAAAGAATTTCAAATAAAAAATTACTAACCAAAATATTTTTAAATCTTTTAAAGAAAAAAGAAATTTAGCAAAATATATATCTACAAAAATATATAACAAAGTATTATATACCATTATTTTGAACTTCACTCGTGAAATTCTTACAGGATGACACTAAAAAAAATAAAGTTATTAAATTTAATTTTACAGTCGGAACGATGTAGTTTCAAAGAAAATTATAACATTAAATGTCAGCATTAATATAAAATTGTTTTTTTTTCAAAGTTCAATGGAAATATTCTGCTGTGAGACATGACATATCTTCTTCTTTAGACATTTTGGAAACACATTTCTTACGCTTTAAGTAGTCTCAATAAATTTGATAAATTGAAAAAGAAGGAAATGTTTTATGTGCTGCATGAAAAAACTTAATCTATTTTGTCCGATCAATCATCTATTGTTGAAAGAATCATCTTTGTTTTATGTGCAAGAAATCCTTTTCTTTAATCTACTCACTCAAGGTTCGGAACCTACCGGGTGTGTGTTTCAAAAGTCGCGCATATATACCTTTGTGGTTCAGTTTTAAAGACAGATTAATTATGTTAACAAACAGAATAAAGGATAAACAAAGGTTGAACGGTTATCCTTACTGTCAGGTGTCATACATGGTAAAATAACAGTAAATGTTCAAAATTATGTCCATTTTCCTGGACACACAACCGAACTCTTTTTACCAGATTAATTGACACTTTACGAAGAGTGAGAATTAATGTCCGATATTTCATGAAGGATGTTACTATTAAGTTCATCAAGCGTATGGGGATTATTCCTGAGGGTGACAATTTTCAGATATCCCCAAAGAAAAAATCCTGAATTGACAAGTCCGGTAAACAAGGTGGCCAAAGTCCTTTGTAAATGACATGATCATCGAAAAATTCAGTTAAAACTTCCATAATGTCCCGTGATGTGTGACACGTTGCACCGTTTTGCTGCAACGAAGCATACTCTTAATCACTTTCAGCAAAGATATGAATTCCGTAATAATGTTTATGTAGACGGATGGTCTTTTTAATAGACTTCTTTGTACAGCGGTCTTCACATCTGCCTCTTTCATTTTCACTATGGACGCTCTACCTGATCGCTTCCTGTCTGCAACCGATCCTGTGTCACGGAACCGTTGCACTAAAAGTGTTATCGTTGATGCATTTGGTGCTGCTTCACCTGGATATTTCTGCTGAAATGCATTTATCACAAGACAATGAGATTTTATAGCGAAATAAAATTCCATGATGGCTATTTTTTGCTCTTGGGAAAACGTCCTGCACCTCCCGTTGTGCTTAACTGACTACAACTGACAAGTATTTTGAAACTGATGCCTGATACGTTCAAAACATCTTATGATGGGGCCCCTGCTGCTATCTAGTGACAGAAATCTCACCCAGCCTTATTGGTTTTTAAGCAACAATTATTACCATGTGAATGGGCGTGACTTTTGAAACACCCGGTAATTCTATGTCATAATGTGTAGTCATTTTTTCTAATTTTTACCACTTTTCATATTCTAATTTTGAGAAATAGACCTGATACAACAAAAAATTTTACGTTCATGAAGTAACATGTTACAGCAGAAAGAAGAATACTTTTTAACCCTTCAATTAATACAGTAAATATTTTTCAAACATCCAAAATTTGTGAAACAAATCAGAAAGAAAAAATATTTTCGTGAGTTAATATGATATTTCTAAATATTTAATTAGTTGAATCATACCAATTGATTCTTCTGCAAATGCAACATTCTTTGACAATTAAAGGTTAAAAAAAGAAAAAAAGAAAGCAAATTATACAAAGAAGTCTCTTCATAAACTACACTTTCGTGTAAAATATTATGAGATCCGTATTTACTTTACTGAGATAGATTTTACACCAACAGCATGAACATATTATTACCAGTGAGTGTAACTTAATAATAATATAGCATTTAAATTATAAAACTGAATTTGTACTACATCATCTGATCCATATGCTTCGATCGTCCATTCTGCACACATGGTCTCATATTGACTCAAACGTCAATTAATGAAGTCCATAATGTGTTGATAGTTGAAGTATTAATTATTAACACAATAACCATTAGTTAGATTACGATCATAGTAAATTGTGCATTTCTATCATTTATCACGTGATGAATGTATGACACATAATGAATCAGATTCGAACATTAAGATAAGGAAAACCACAGATTTGAAAGTAGACGCATAACACGTTTTACTGTCTTTATTAATCGAGTACAATACCTTACTTAATTACGTTGAAAACAACTAAAAGCTGAATATATAATAATTAAAAATTAAGGAGATAAATTCATGAGTATGAAGTTTATCAAATTCTCTAATAACTACTGGATTTATGTAAGAAAATACACACACACACACATATATATATAATTTCTAAGTAATAAATATAGCTGGAACTAATCAATGTCACTGACGTTAAAAACAAAAATGGCCAATTGGATAGAACTAGTGTTGCTTTGGGCATTAGGAACTATTACAATGGATGTCGTTGTATTGATCTAGTGTTAACCCCTTAACTGCTATGAGCGTATATATGCGCTTCGCTCAGCCGGTGCATTAACTGCCTCTGGCGAAAATATTAAAACTCATGAAGTATGTTGTCTGCCCTGCAGTGATACACTGCATGTGGGAAAAATAGTTATACAGAAAAAAGTCCCCTTTCCAGCATTAACTTGAATAAAACTATTGCAACCAGAGAGGATGTCAGCAATGTTACCAGATTGATGACTTTATGGCCTTTATTGACATATTCGGTGACATATACCGCTAATGAACCAACGAGAAGCTTCTGGTATCGACCCTTCTGGAAATATTTGTGTGGATGTATAAAGTTAAATGGATTTCAGAAGTGACTTAGCAGTGTCCCAGTCTGCTTGTGCGTTGTCTGCGTTAAGACAGAGATTTTGCCTGAAATCCTGCGAGTGAAACTGTTCTAGAGAGCCGTTTCTACAGCACTGTAAAGCTTGTTCTTAACAAATGCATCTTTCTATTAATGTTTTAATAGTTTTTTGTGTATATAAGTCGATTTATCTTCGTGAAGTCATTTGTTCGTCCTTGTCTATTAATTAACTAGTTATTATTCAATGAATTGAGTCATAGGCTGTTTTTTACTCACTCAAATTTCTAACAATAAACGCCTTTCCGGAGTACGAAATTTAGCATTATGTTTATAAAGCAAAATCGGTGCCATACAGTGGGTCAGTTGACAGCCTATACGACGCAGTGTTTCAGAACATGCAGTTCAGAGGACACTGTTCGGTAAGGGACTGCACAGATAACATCCCAATCATGGGCCTCTGTTGGCCAGGCGTCATTTCCACCTGCACCAAGAGTGGAGTCAGAAACATTGAGGTATGACCATAAATAAGTGGAAAGTGTTTTCTGGTTGAAAGAATCACGATTTCTGGTTCATCATATCAATGGTTGTGTTAGGGTGTACCGTCTGCTACAGTCGAGCTGTTGTTCTCTCCATGTACCTCACAGACTGGTGGCGGTATGACGGTATGACTCCCATGACGGTATTATGCTTTGGAGAACGTTCTTATGGATGACTTTGGGACCCTTAATTCTGGTAGGTAATAAGGGACCTTGAAAATTGTAGACTGCCTGAGCATTAAGCTCAGGCAATGGAGTGCGGATCAGTTGCACCCTTATATGAACTGGAAATGCGATCTTCTAGCAGGACATCGTTCCTTGCCAAAAGGCTAGAATTGCGCTAGAAAGGTTCGAGGAGCATTAAGACGAATTCAAATTAATATCCTGGACATTTAGCTAGCGAATCTTAACCTGATAGGACACATTTGGGTTTTCATAGAAAGGCAGATCAGAGATCAAATATTTGTATGTCGGAATACCACAACTGTAAGTGACCACTTCTTAGACAATTGATACAACCTGTCTCCAGTCATCTACAAGAGCTTGTCAGTTATCCTTGCCAAAACGAGTTGTAGTTGTTTTGTAGGCAAAAAGTGGTGCAACCTTTTTAGTAGGTGTGTGACGGATCTTTACGCGTCCTATCACTAATCCTCTTATGGAATCTTTGGTCTAGCACATTCGTGTTTAATTCACAGCCATCCCTCTCAAGAAGAAACCGTGATATGCAGTTCACGTTCGACTATATAAAGTCAGAATTTTGGTATTTCTAAGGAAGGAGATAGAAACTGCTACATTCGCTACGCAGGTGAGATTGAATAAAGTTGACTTTTGCATGTAAAGATTAAAAGGGGTGTTTAGCCACTGTGTTGAATTAGTACATTTAATGCTAAGTTAAATAAATTACTTGCGTATATTCGCTTCTTAATTATTGCTTTCTCTCTGCTACTCCTGTGACACTCACTTTGAGAATAAGTTGTCGTTGGCTAGTGTGTTTGAATAAATAAATAATTGTTATTATGGAAGTCTCTGGTTCTGCTTTCATTCCTTCCACCCCTTTAGGGTAGACAAGACGGTGAAGGAGAAACTACAGGTGCAAGTAGCTCACAGGTGTTCATAATATTTTTGCTCTTCAGTGTATATAACCTTATTATTATAAACTTACTTATTAACTTTTCTTTAATATTATACTTATTAACTGTACATTATTACTGTACGTATCATTATAATGTGTACTTATTCACTTTATTAATATATTAATAGCCTTATTACTATAACTATTAACTTTACCTTATTATTATAACAAATCATACATAAAAACAAAAGGAACTCTTTTTTCATTTTTTTTATCTTCGCTCCTTATATCTGTTATAAATTCTAACTTGGAGAATAGATTTAATAGAACCACAGAAACACACACAAAAATTCTATTTTCTTTTTTTCCCCTCAGAATCCCAACTAATGGCTGAGCGCCAGAAAATAATGAGGGGAGTTTTAAAGTGAAATGTGTAAAAATAATGCCAAACATTTTCTCGTTTTTGTGAAGCCATCCGATAATATTCAGAGTTTCTAAATTTAGATTCTTTTTCTTCAGACTGTTGTATTTTATTTGTTAAGCGTGCAAGTATCTGTTGTTCTTATCTAGGCTAACAGGATATTTCGAGATGTTAAAAGATACGATAATAATACGAAATATAAAAAGAAAAAAATATGAAAAACATGCTTTTTTATTTAATGAAGAAAATAAATGTTTTCCTCGATAGAAGTTAGCGGTTATACCATACCTTACTATACATAAAAAGAAATTGCCCAACTAACGTTTTGAAAAAAATGCTCAAATTTCTAATGAAGTATTTTTTTAGCGATATCTTATTAACCGAGAAGTTAAGGAGTGAGTGGCGTATCCAATATACATGAAATGATATCTCTTGAGATAAAGCGTTGGTTGGTCTGGTATTGATATTTAAATTAATTTTATGAAGGCTTTTCTACCTGCATTTCTTTTATTATATTTCTTTTTTTCTTCACGTGAATGTATTGGTTTTGATAACATGAGATTTGTAATATGGTTTTCTTCAGCTTGGCATCATTAGATTTGTCTGATTACGAGGAATACAATTAAACTAATAAAATTAAAGAACTGTGATTATTTCGTGCATTTTATCAGAACAACTGAAAATACTCTTAACCACCTTTTGAGGTTTTAAAAATTCACAGAGAATCAGTAAAAAGAGATTATTAAAACTATATTTTAAAAATTAAAGAATAAATGTGTAAACAGATTAGAACTCTTCCTTATTTTCAGTTTTCGTTTCTTTTTTATTGCATTCGCATGAATGTATTAACTTTAGCAGTTATAGTGCGGAATTAAAATTATTTTGGACAGTTTAAAAATGAGGATAAATAATAGGTAAAAATAATTTCAATGTCAAGACTCAATGGGTGTAACTTTCGGCTACAGAACTGACGAAGTATGAAAAATAATTTAAACAAAATCAAACTCACTATTTTATGATAATCTATAAAGAATATTTGTTGGTTCCGTATTTAATACTCTTTAAAAATGATGCAAATTGTATAAAATATAAAATATAAGCTCTTAATTTCTAAAAAAGGGCATGACGATCACTCGATATATTAAAAATATTTTTAGGTTGGATACTTATAAATTTATTGTATTAATGCAAATATAGGCAGATAATTTCTCCCGTTTTGCTATATAAGTTTAATCTCAAGAACAGGTTGCTTGTATCAAATATATCGGTAACTTTATTATTTATTTTATTAAAACTTGTTAACCAAGATTTTTTATGAAAAAGAATACTATACTTTCCCTTAATAAATAAATATGCAAGAAATTAGAAAATAAAAATATAGAGAATAGTTTAACAATATAAAAGTTTTAATATTTGTTTTAGCTATATTGAATCATTATTTATAAAATTGCCTTTAATCCTTAATATTGTAAAACTTTGTTTTCCTTTATTTATAACTAAGTTAATTGTTATTTATATTTAAAGTATTGTTTCTTTTCATTCCTCAGGTAAATAATAAAAGTATTAACGTTTAACAATATATTGATTATAATGTAAGAACCTTCTAAAAGATTTTTAAAATTTTTCTCTATTTAGTAGCATTATTTCAAAATATCAAATGGGAAAAATCACATAGACAGTACAAAAATAGAGAAAATTTTAAGTAATGGATAATAATATAGAACAATTCTAATAATATAATAATATTAGAGAATAATTCTTTTATATCTTTGAACAGCCTTATTATAATAATACCCTTTAATATTAAGTTTGCAACAGATGTTCTCTTAATTGTGTCCACATAATATTAAAGCTATTACCATTGATTTTCAATGACAGCGAACTCTATCGACAGGAGTGAAAGAGTTAAGGATATTTGGAAACCTCTCTCTATAATGTTAAATTAGCTGTTTTTGTTTTCCCTTTTCTCAAAATCTGTTATACGTACATGCTTGAAACTCTTTTCATACTATTAAAGTACACTTTTTTCATTATACTGAAATGAGCTTTTAGCTAATTTTGAATTTTTTCATAATTTACAAAATATTTTATCAAGCATAGTGAAATTTGACCATTTTTCACATAAAAAATTTGTAAAAAATGAATTTTTGAGTTTTTTTACAAAAAGCTCATTTCAGTATATATTAGCCATCATAAATATATCATAAAAATTTATATACCTGTGAAAAATAGATTCTCAGAAAACGTACATCGAACATCAAAATTTACATTTCGAGATGAATTGATTTTAATGTATACAGAGAGACTTCTAATCGGCTAGGAAGTAAAAAAATAAAAGGCTCAATTTACAATAAAAGATACATGTTTTGATTAATATCAGACGTTCAACTTTTTAAGCAAAAAAGAAGTACTTTGTTTACATGTTTCACCATTCAAATGGGCGTGACCCAGTTTCAACGATTATTTAAAAATAGGTTTTAAGGGCTCCTAATTATCCTAAAGGTTAAAAAAAGGTATTTTTAGAAAGGTTAAAATCTATACAATTTAAAAATGATGTAAAAATCTCAAATTGTCAAAAAAGAGAGAAGATTTTAGCTTTTTGACACCCTTTAATATTTACAGAAGTAGTCAAAGCTGTGTTGCAAAATATTGTCGCTTTTCCCCAAAGTATTCAAGGGGTCATGGTCTTAAGCTCTAAGCCAGTAGTAGCCAATCCTCGGCCTCATGTGGCCTATCTTGAATAGTTTTGCGGCCCTCGAGATTCAATACAACTTTTCAAAATACGGATGTTTTGAGCCATATTTTTGTTTTTAGTAGTTTTTTTTTAACAAATAAATATCAAAACTCTTTATATTTTGTTACATTGCTTCGGTTACTGCGAATATTTTTATTCATTCGATAATGAGATTTATAAAACATAAATCGCGCTTAAATTCAACGGACGAAAACCTGCAACATCAATTACTGTGCGCAATTACACTCATTGAGATCGACTTGCAAAAACTAAGTGAAAGAGTTGAGAAAAAAATATCTCACTAATTAAATAATTTAAGCATTATTTGAAGGCCGTGGGTAGCCTAGTGATTAGAGCATCGAACTCC
>BMAV01003978.1:116868-136607 GCA_019973955.1 Trichonephila inaurata madagascariensis
TAAATTTTGTTTCCAATGTGTGTAATGGGTTCAAATTTAATATAAAGTTACTCGTATAGATATATTTATATGTATCTCCTGCGGGATTATAATGTTTTTCCAATGACCCATTTGTGAGGTCATTTGGGTTGATCACTCCTGGTCTAGACTAAAGTATTGTTGTGTAAAGGAGAGGACTCAAGCTGACTCTATCGTGGCCCAACGTTGTCACTCTGGTGTGGTGTGGAAGTTTGGAGAGTGGGGTTCCAACTCAAGTGTTCTCGTTACTTGACCTAGATTTAAAATTACAATGTCTGTCTTAGCTGTGCTGCTCACTGTGTTGCTTCAAAATGCGACGCTGGTCAAAAATTGAATCCACTCCCCTTAAAAAACATTATGTTTCACCACACTCCCCCAAAACTTAAAACAGTCTGTCATTAATCATTGCGTGTTAACGTAATTGTTTACTGTTGAGTGTAAATCTTTGTGTGATTTTTTATTTATGAATGAAGTAATATTAAATGATTGTATTTCTATAGCCGAATTTTTATTTTCTTTGCTATGATGGCATGTACACAAAAGCTTTCCAGACTTTTGTTCAAAATATAAACATACGTAAAAATTGACTGGATATGTTTAGTTAACGGTTAATATAATTTTTTATGAATGTAAACCACATCTATCATAATAATAAGCAAAGCAAAAGTTGTTTATTACCTGAAAGTTTTCTGCTTTTGTGCTAGAATAAAAGGATCACAGAAATCTGTTCTTTTACATACTAGTCACGGAATGAATGCCACTTTTTATATAATGTGAACAGTAAAAAATACAACATCACATAAAGGAAATTCGAATTTTTGCTGGCTTAGAAAATAGGTTTACTGGTACTATAGGTTTTTCTTCAATTAGCTCTAGCAAGTTTTATTGGCTAAAGCTAATTTCCCTTTTATGTTTAGTTTTAGGACAGAATTCGCTCTTGATGTATCAGTTTCTCCCTTAAAATTTCTACTCTATTTATTGGTTGTGAGTTTTCATTTAAGATTGTTTTAACTTTATTTCCTTCATTAGAACGTATATTTTGGTTATATGACAAGTATAGTAAAATCACTCGACATTTCTTCAGTTGATCACTATGTTAAGTCATAGTATAAGTTGTGCTTTAAGAAAACATAATTAGTATAAACGCACAATTTTCTAACTATGCTAGTTTGAACATTTTTTTTTGTTGTACAAATACCATATATGATTTTATTTTGATTATTTATTAATGTCGCACTGACAGCTACACGAGGGCTATTGGCAACGGATCTCGTAAGTGTGAACTATAGTCAATTGAAAAGGGAAACAACTGAGTTGGTACTCAATCGTCCAAACTTTCACACCACTCTAGTAAAAGACTTAGATTGTCAACAGACTTAATATGCATCAGACGTTATATACGAAAGGTCTTCAGTGATACTTGGAATGAATGTGAGTTATATTAACGCCGCACTATAAAGCTGCAAGAGGGCTATTGCTGACGGACCTCGTAATTTTGAATCACATTTAAGTGACGTGGATGACATCTGAGCTGGTACTTCTCCTAACTTCCACACCACAACAACTGGAGAATAGTTGAGTCTCAACGGATTAAATGTGTAACGGCCCCGCTGCACGGCGGATCTCCAGCGGCACTAGGCTCGAACTCATGGCATGCTACCTACGAGTCCCTCCTTCACCTGGACTACTATACTACCGAGTAATAGAATTGTAATCCACAACTATACAACGTTGATCACAAGTTCATGACCATATCTATAATAAGAGACCACTGCCGCAGTATCGCTACCAGTTTCAGAAAATCAGTGAATACTTACAGCTTTCAGATCAACATATATTTATTAAAGAATGAAATTTCTGTACATTTCTTGTTAAGTATATCAAAAATATTTGTAGCGGATTCTCAATGCACATATATATATAAAGTCAGCAATGTTTATAATACTGTAGCATCCATTTTATATATATATATATATTTATATTTTTAACCCTATTACAATTTTAACTTCTCATATATCCTTCTATGTTTGGTTTCTTACAATCTCAATTTTTTAGGTTTTGTTTGTGAAAGTTCATCTCTTGGTAGAGAATTTACACTATATGTATGTATGACATGTTTTAAGTCAGAACCAATCTTAATTTCTTTAAAAAAAAAGGTCCTTATTCAGCGAGTTATCTACATGATCTGTCGCTCAGAGAAAAGTTTAATATCATATTATATATTACTCTTCTCCGAAAAGTTTTGTTCAACAAAACTCAGTCAGTGTTACTAAAATGAAAACTATTTATTTCACTGACCTCTGTTTCTTAATGGCAGAGTGCTTTGGTGAACGGTAATCTACATGGTGTCGTCCATTGATTTTATTTAGTAATTTTTTCCGATGTTGGTCCATCAATGTGTTATTCGATGTTCTTCCTTCAAAGTTGTATTCATGTTGGTCAAATCCACTCTATTATTATACATCTTTCTATTTATTGAATGTTGAATATCGCTTTCTTTTTTTTTTCTTCTTCGTCATCAGCACGTTTGTTTCAATCACGGCAAACCGGCTTCTTCAGCATAGAGACATACAGCGCTCTCGGAGGAGTTCCATGAAAATTACAGCATTTCTCACGATAGTTGGCATATTTGGCGTTTGTTTTTTAAAATTCTTTAATTTTAAGAATAGATTTAAGTAAAAAATTTTAAATCCATTTAGCAGGTAAATACTGCAGGCTTTTATTCCGACATGTTTGAAGTCAGAACCAATATTAATTTTAAAAAAGGTCTTTATTCACCGATCTATCTACATGATCTGTCACTGAGAGAAAAAGAATGCCTAAGTGAAATCTAAGTGTTTTTTCCACTTAAGCCCAGACGTGAAATACCATCTTAATTATGGGTTATACTTAAAAGTTAATGCTGACATATGGACTGTAAAAAATGATCTGGGATCAGGAGTGTTTTGAGGTTGGGCCATCTGTTTTGTAGAAATAATTGGGTGATTAATTTAATACATGAAGATGTAATGGAAAATAAAAGTTAAGTGTTATCTAGGGAATTTAATTTTAAATCTAATTTAATTATCCTTACACATACACACACACACATTTAAGAGCTTTTATATTTTTGCAACTGATTTCTTGTTTATAAAATTGCTATATTTTTGTTACATATTAATAATGTTACATATTAATATAAGAATCTCGTACAAAAGTGGTTTCAAATGATAAAAACTGAGGAAAGTTTCAAAATTTATTAAAAAATCTCCCTCCCATAAACACTTTGGGGGCTCCTTCCCTTCTTCAAACTGTTGATACAATTAAATAGTTCGTAATAAAGACAAGTTTCGGAAATTTTTTTAAAAATAAATTTAATATAAATAACAGTCTTAAGTATAAGTTATCAATGCAAATCAAGATATAAGAAATTGGACAATCGGGCTGGAAATAATGTTGCTTTAAAAACTAAATACTTTTAATTAACGAAGCGTGTTTGGCAGACAGACAGGAACTGATTAGTATTTCATTTATTTACTCTTTCCCCCGATAATCTGCAATAATTTCCCCCAAACTTATGTAGGCGTTACAGTTTCTCTTATTGCACTATTACTCCACTGACGGACTCAGAAGGACATTTCTCCATACAAGAAATTCAGGTCGAGGATAATTGAAAAATTGTAATAGTGCTGTCAGCTAAATGTTATATCGGAAGTCGAAACCCATATAGTCAAGTCAAAACTATCAACCTCAGGTTTTTTCAGACCCGTGTCGCTCCCGGAATGAAATGTAATTGCTGGGAAAATAAAAAAGTACGGAAATCTTATGATTTCCCGGGAACTCGGGTACCCGTAAAAGAAACCCTATATGCAAGCGCAGTATGGTGGAAACTGTTTATCGCGAAATAAGATCTACCAATGGATGCAGTGCTTCAAACTGGGAAAAACTTCTTTATGTGACGACGAAAGATCGGGCAGTCCATCGACATCAACCACTGAAGACAATGCTCAAGCCATTGAGGGTATAATAATGGAAGGAATGGCTAGTATACAGCGCACACACATATTTCACAGTTTCCCCCAACAAAAAGTGAATCACTGTCCTCCTTTCCTTCTTGGTATCGATAAACAAAGGAATTCTTATGTTTAACGGTCTGCAGCACACTTATATATAATACAAGGCGGGAAGATGAGTGAAACGTTGTATATGTCGCAAGAAAAAGATGAAATTAGGAATTTCATCAAATCCCTAAGGGAGATGATCAATTGACGGGGGATGTTAAAATAACGTCTCTTCAAGATCATTTCCCTGATAAAAGTAAGAGATTTAAAAAAAAAATCCCTGATCTGTTTCAGTAAAATGATGAAATAATACTGTCAAGATTTTAAAAGTGTTTATATTTAACAAATATAAGGTGCGTTATTAAACGTAGAAGTAAGTAATACAACACAACAGTTAATGAAATACAAATTATTTATTCGAAACTAATTAATAAATAATTAGAAAATTAGTCTGGTACTATTGATCTGTAACATCTTTCCTCTCGGTTACTTACACACTAAAATATTAATCCCGATGTTAATCCTATGGTGCCATTTTTTTTAAAGATATGGGTTCATATTTAGGGGATTGATAGTAACCTGTATGGTTAGGAAGTACAATGACTCGACCCTCCAGGTGTTCCCCCCGGACAGCATTTTGCCAATGCAAATCCTGACTAGTTCATCATTTCACTGAACAATTCAGGGATTTGATAAAATCATTTACTTTCATCAGGAAAATGACCTTGAAGAGACGTTATTTTAATATATCTCCCGTATATTGTTCATATCCTTTAAGGTATCCGACTACATTTGGAACCGTGATTTTAAAAAGGCGCAGAAATGGATAATTTTCATGATATTTAGTGTCACTTATATTAGAATACATGTATAAAATTATTTTAAGGACATTTTGACAAAAACAATTATTTAAATACACTACTTCGGCAAAAAATTAACTTAGAATAACCTTTTTATCAAAATGTTCTCCTTTTCTGAAAAATGCTTCTATTACAATAATATTTTGCCTGTATATAGCTCAGACCTCTGTACAAAGGCTCAACTATGATTTTTGAAAAATTAACATTATTTTCAGAGTTACAACGAATTAAAATAGTTATCGGCGTTTTTTTCTTAAAATTTCTTCCCTCAGTTGTTGTAAAACGTGGATAAACCCACTTCTAAGCTATATATTTCAAAACCAAGTTGAGTCTCTGTACAGAGGTCTGAGCTATATACAGGCAAAATAGTATTATAATAGATCCATTTTTCACAAAAGGAGAACATTTTGAAAAAAGGTTATTCTAAGTTAATTTTTTGCCGGAATATTATATTTAAATAATTTTTTTTTGTCAAAATGTCCTTAAAACAATTTTATACATGTATTCTAATCTAAGTGACACTGAATATCATGAAAATTATTCATTTATGCGCCTTTTTAAAATCACGGTTCCGAACGTAGTCGGATACCTTAAGGATTTGATGAAATTCCTAATTTCGTCATTTCCCTGCAACATATATAGAAGTGTTGCCTACTATCCTTCATTCAGTGCTGGATACTAGCGCTGTTGCAAAACCTAGGAAAGAGAAATTGCGAAAGTCCCTTTACATTTTAATTTCTCGCATATTAACTATCATTATATATATGCAGTATATATATTCATTTGTTTGTTCTTTGTAGTAGAAATATAATCATTTTTCTTTTGAATCATTGTGAAAAGTATTCCTTCAAAAATTAAGATTTTTCAAGGGTTTTTTTCCCGGGAAAGAAACGTTAGACGGTACTTCAGTGGAATTTTTGGTTTCAAACCCACAATTAGACAACGCTGCCTACGAGTTCATGCTCGACTACCGCGTAGAGCTGAATTATTTTTTGAACATGAGAAATATTTACGTGCAATAGTTTCTGTGGTTGGATTGAAATTTCAAGCTTCCACTCAGCAAATAATCCCATACTTACGAACTAAGGAAAAATTACAATTAAGTTAATAACCTCGTGACGCCAATAAGTAATGTCTTGACAGACTAGAATTAGATTCTAACAAATCGTTGCGCATTACTAAGCTAATTCGGAATCGTTTTTTGTTGTTTAGTTTCCCCCCCAAAAAAATGTTTGCACTCACAAAAAAAAAAAAAAAAAATCTGTATTACGAATTCGTAAGTCATTTTCTTCCACTTTCTCTTTTTCTTTTATCAGAGATAAAGATCGAGATAGCTTTTTCCCTTTCTTTTTTTGTCGTGGTGCACCACATCATCAATATATTTGTAGACTCAGTGATATTTTTTTTATTTCTCACTCTTGTATTGACATGTTTCGATTTCTTACGTGATAAAATATTTATTTCATTTCCTTTATTACGTAATGGTAATAGAATATAACTCTTGAACTATAAGTAATGTTATCACAAAGTATAACAGCCTTTTTGCTTTACAAACACAAACATGTCAATGTATGGAATTGTTATAAAATAACACCGAAAATACAAGAAAAAGTTTCGAGATTCATATACAAGTTATTTAAGCACGTCTCAAAATCATTTCATTGTGTTAGTGGGAAAGTTGGTAGGATGAGCTTCTAGTTGAATTGTCATCCTCTTCTATTTACGACACTGCTTTTCAAACTTTCAGTATTTGCGACCCACACACACAATTTTCAATCATAATTTTCATCGCCCCGCTCCATCCAATAACAGTGTGCTGAATGCAATACTAATGTACTTAGACGCTAAGGCCTCAATATATGCGACAATAATTACAAACTTTACAAATTATCAGGATAAGTATTAAATTTTGTACTTGTTACTTTAAAGTAATTAATATTTTAAGTAATAGGGTATGTATTATGTGCTATATACTTTTCCTTTCTAGTTTTTAAATTGTAACAGATTGCGATAAACATGTCAAGGTATATTTTATTTTTTGTTGTGCCAGAATGTATTTTTTTTTTTTTTTGCTCTTTTCAGTAAATTAATAATTTTAAAAAAAATCTTTTACTTTCTACTTTTTGACATGCTCGCGCCCCCATCGTTGTATTGTCACACCCCATAGTCTGAGAATCACTGACTTACGAGTTTCACCTCTATTAACTCTCATGTAGCCTTTCAGCATAATGCATTACATAATTTTTTATAAGTCAGTTATATACATTGCTGGATTGATTGATTGAATATTAACGTCGCACTGTTCAGCTACACGAGGGCTTTGGGCGACGGACCACGTAATTTTGAACAATGGTCAAGTGACGCGGACGACACCTGAGCTGGCACCCCCCCTCTCCTAACTACCACACCACACCAACGGGAGGACGTTTCAGCTCTTGACAGATTTAACGTGCATCGCTGCCCTACATGGCGGGTCTTTAGTGGTACTGGGCTCGAACTTGTGACAAGGCAAGCCACGATCCGATACCTATACCACTCGGCTACCGCGGCCACATTGCTGGAAAACCGAAGATGTAAGATAAGGCAAGATATATCAAAGGCGAACGTATTGAAGAAATAATATAAAATACAATGATGAAATGATTGAAAAATAACTCCTTTCCACAGAATAACAACACATTTTTTTTGCTTAAAAACAGTTCTGTTCTCTGTTTTCTCACAAAGGTGGCTTTTTTACTACGCGTGATCTATATGTAAGTGAAAATCTTTTTCACTTATTGGGGATGCTTTTTTATGGTTTTGCATTTCTGGATGGCTGTTATTGTAGCTTATGAAGGCGAAACAATTATTTTCTGTTAACTGTATTGTATGACCAAGGGCAGGGATGGCGAACCAATGGCACGCGACACAATATTTTGGGCACTCTACTGTTCTAAATAGCTAAGCTTACTGTGAAGTATTGCGAACAAACGTGAGTGATTAGTCTAAAGATGATGGGGGATTTGATTCCACACAGATATACTTAACTATTTGAAGATGATGAAGATGATGAGTTTGGTGTTTTATGGCGTAAGAGCCAGTTTTGGCTATACTGCGCCAAACATTCATAGGTCTGTGGTCTGGATGGGAAAAGAAGAAAAGGAGAAATTGGATGACAAGATTGAGGGTCGAAAATAGAGAAGGGTCACTGGAGTACCCCGGGGTCGTGACACCCGTGTTTACCAAAGATAGTAAACCCCTTGGGAAAAGGAAAAGATCACTAGGGTACCCCGGGATTGTGACACCCGTACCCACCTAAAGAAAGTGAGCCCCCTGAGTGGAACTATTTGAAGAAGCTGGCTCTTATGCCTTTTTAACTATATTTATATTTACGGCTATACAGTGCAAAAAGCATTTTTTGTAGTAAATAGGAATTTGAATTGTATTTAGTTTTATTATTTTCTCAATAATCACCACTCAAAATTATTTTAAGGCACCTCTATTGAATTAAACATTTCTTTATAGAAAAAATGGCGCATTGATCCGTAAAGGTTCACCATCCCTGACCTAGGGACTACTCTTTCTCACTGCGGATATCACTGACTTCTTGAATAACCTTCAACAATTCTTCTTAAGCAATTATATAATATAGTCTGACACTCCTAGATATATTTTCAATGTTAGAGCAGATTGTAAATGGATTTCAAATATTAAAATAAGTTTTAATGTTTCCATAAAATGTATAAATCATGAGTTAATAGAATTGTAAACGAAAGTGAAAGGTATAATGATTTCTGAAATGATAAGCTTTGTTTGTTTTGATTGTTCATGTAAATATATATACATTCAAAAACATAAAAAAACGTTTCACGATGAAGTTGTTGAGTGAATATTAACGTCGCACTGTTCAGCTACAAGAGGGCTTTTGGCGACGGACCTTGTAATTTTGAACCATGGTCAAGTGACGAGGTCGACACCTGAGCTGGCACCCCCTCTCCTAGATATCACACCTCACCAACGGGAGGACGTTTGTGCTCTCGACAGATTTAACGTCCATCGCTCCTCTACACGGCGGGTTTTAGTGGCACTGGGCTCGAACTCGTGGCTTGCCAGCCACGATCCGATACCTTGACCACTTGGCTACCGTGGCCTCATGAAGTTGTTGAATCTAAATAGAAACAAAAATAGGAGAGTAGATTAAATATACAAAGTAAAATGAATTACACAACGCACATGTAATCGTCTAATAACCACATTATTTCTAAATCTAATGTCCATTTATTCTTCAGTGTGTCCATCAAACTTCTTTCAATTCAAAGACATGGCCCTCTTAAAACTTTAATTTATGCAATGAACATAATTCTATCGGAGAGGAATCTTGCTATACATGCAAGACGAATACTTACAGTCATCAGGTATAGATTCACCATCCTACAGATAATAGTTTCTTGTATATTACTAATGATTTAAACTAAATAACTGAACATATACAGTTGAACCTGTTTTTGTGCAGTAGATAGGGACCACATATAAATAAACGCACAAAAATATTCGAAAATTTCATAAATTCTTACATATAACAAGCTAGTTCGTGGAAATACTACAAAAAAGTTTTTTATGTGGTAGATATGTACCGCATAAAAATAGTCGCATTTATAAAATATGCCAATTATTTACGAAATTTATGTAAGAGTACTTCCATAATAAAATAAATAATTAAATATTACACATGGAAACTTTTTCAAAACATTTAGTTTCTCATTGTATACACGGAGAAGTTTTCAAAATGCACATACACATGTACATAATTCACTACTACTCATCGTAATTCAAAGCACTCACCTCTCTGTCATGAATAAATTCAAAATCGCTTTCGTCACTTGAAGGTACAATTTCAATTGATTTATTTTTTGGCACAATAAAGTAAGAGTTAAGTTTTTGTGACGAAGGTCGCGCTTGTGTGGAGAGCTGCTTGTAAATGTCACGATAACCTGATATATATTATTGAAGCTCTTTTTGAAATTTTATACTCCTTTCTTTATTGGTCTCTATTTTAAGAAAATGCTTTTCCAATTTGTTGAACAGCTGGATCTCTACATATTTTTAGCCGTTTTTAAAGAATCCGGTTCTTCAATCATGCGCGGGCTGCTGGAGCGTTGAGAGAATGCAACTGAACGCGCATTGTCGGGAGACTGTTTATAACAAATGAAAAAAGCGTCTTAAAGTGTCTATATGTACATTTCAACAGGTGCAACGTACACCCCGCATCACGGTGGGGGGGGGTAAGGCCTGACTAACGTTAAATACGTCCTTACTCAATTTATACAATACTAACCCCCACCCCCCCCCCCCCCCCCCCCCCCCCGCTAACATTCTCCGTAATGCTACTGATAAATAGATAGAAAACATTACAGTGGAGCCACCATTGAAATTCATATACCGCATAAAAAAAGATCACACAAAAATCCCACAAAAACAAAATCGCACAAAAATAAAATCGCATAAAAAAAACCGCACAAAAACAGGTTCAACTGTACTCAGGTTTGATGGCCGGTAGGTAATTCTAATCGTTCATTGAATACTTAATTTTGATCATTGGCATACAGGTATAGGACAAAATAATAGAAACACTGCTGAAAAAATTAAACTTTTTTATTAGTAGGGGGTTGGGCCATCTTTGGTCTGAATGACAACTTGTATTCGACGTGGGATTGACAAATAAAGGTGAACAAAGTTCACCAGAATTCGAACCCAGTCCGCGTGTAGGGCCATCTCAAAGTCAGATTGTTCCGTTTATTGGACGGCCGAAAAATGACGCATTTTTAAATTGGTGTTCCTATTATTTTGTCCTGCACTTGTATTTAATCAAAATGTCTTCATGGGAAATTTCATTACATTTGGCTGATTTTTTTATAAGTGATTTTTGTCTTATATATTAAAAATAAAGAGTTTATATATGTATTAGTAGTAGATACAAAAGCAGTTAGCTCTTATTCTCATATATATGTAAATTAACTGCTAATTAGGCTTATATATTTTTATGTAAAATAGAATTTCATTTTAGATTTCTCAAATATAAATTTAGTTTATTTAGAATTACTATAAAGCCTTTCGTGAAATTTTAATGAACCTTTTTTTTCCTATTTGTATCATCATAATTGATTGCGGTGTTATAGTTCATACTTATTTGTGTGCAGTTGCATTTACTCTGAGCTTATGAATATCTTTTTTAAATGCCTTTATTTTGGTCAACTATAAAAAAGGGATAATTAAAAATTAAAAATATTTTGTGAGAATGCATTTTCGTTGAAATTGTATTCAAACTACGAAAATCGTCTCGGGTATTTAATTAATAAATGTTTCACTTCACTTAATCCACATCTTGATCAAATCATTTTTTTAAAACTAAGTTTACCAAGGAAATAGAATTTGTTATTAAAAAAAATCTGTCCATAAAAGATAAAACAAAAAATGATTTTCCAAAATTATCAATCTTCAAATGATGGATTTTGAAATCATAAGCTTCGGACAGTTTCTGCAAAATTCAAGACATGTTTTTCAACATTAACATGATAAGAAAACAGGTGATAGACGTTGAGGAATTATATATTTTTAAATTTATTTTATGGATGTTATTGTTTTTTTTTTGTATTTATTGATAAACAAAGGCAGATGAAACAAAGAGAAAGAACAAATTAAATTAAAAGTATAAAAGTAAATGCTAGATCAAACAAATAGATGAGAAAAATATATAATAATAATTTATCCCTTATATCATTTGAAATGTGCTTGAATTATATGACTGAATGGTTTATTTTAATTCATGAAATAGAAAAAATGAAAATATAGATTATTAAAGCACAAAAAGTTTTATTTTTCTCTAATAATGAAGCTTTTAATAACACACATTCAATTTTAATAAAACACATATAAAATGTATGGATCTTTGTACGTTAAAACTAATAGGTGGCCTTAAGTTCAAATGAATGGTCGAATTCTTTGTACAATATTATTTCTGGTTTGTGCAGTTTTATCTAATTATAATTTCAAATTAGATATTACACTGGTGTGCAAAACTTAAGCAACAGGTGGGTTTATTGCCATAACTTCACGAAAAATCATCTGAGAGACATGAAATTCTGAAATGAGGGAGAGTATTATGTACGTAAAGGATGACGAAAGCATCGGCACTGAAAAAGGAATAAAACGCATACGGTATGGAATCAAACAAAAACAAGCTTTATTGAACGCATAGTATCGTGACTCATGATTGTCTATCCAACAGGAAGAACAACAAGCAGATGTTCCTTAAGGCGATATGGTACCCTAAAAATCATCAAACTATCGATTTTTTTTTATTGGCTTATATGATGCTTTTAATCCTTTTTAATGTGTCTGCAAAATTTCAGAGTTGTATCTATATTTTTTATTCAGTTATTTATCCATTTTTGCTGCATGTCAGTAGATTAACAAAGCTGCCACGCCCACTTTTCAGATCGTCTGCTAGAAAAGAGCCTGATAAATAAGGAACTAATTTTTTTTACTCCACGCTGATTAGTGTTTAAACTGAAATGAAATAATTATTTTGTTTTGATTATATGAGAGTTTTCTTTGAAGTTCTGTTCCTACAAATTTAACTATATTTTTGTACTCTGTGTTCTGAAGAGTAAGAAAAGTTGCTTTACGAGAAGGAATTTGGTGATTTCTCCAAAAAGTTTAAAAGTTAACATGCCTAGGCCTAAAAAACGTACTAAATCTGCCACAACGAAAGCTTTGTAGAGGTGGTTTTCAGATGCTAAGACAAGTTCAGAAGTTTCTCAAAACACTAACTTGAGGTGTGCAGATCTTGAAGAAGAATGCAATACTTTTTCTCGTTTGGATGAAAAATATACTGGTATATCCAGATCTCCAACATACGTCATTATTGATAAAAATGCAGTAACAAATCTTTTTAAAAATACTCTATGTAATACTTGCAAAAATGCTTCTTTGCGAGTAAATTTTGGAAGAGCCTATAGATTTTGTGAATATATTAAGGCTTTTAAAATTATGGAAAAAAAGTATGAATATTTGTGTACATGTTGTTTATTATGGTAGTATAGAACTGTGCATGAAATAAACTCTAAAATGTGTGTGTAATTTTTTTAAAAATTGTTAAGATAATGCTTTATGAAATATTGACCTTTTTGTTTATATATTCATTATACAAGTATATTCTTTTATTCTTGTAAATTTTTACAAAAATTTGTGGTAAGCAGTTTGAAACAAACTAATTAACATTACATAAAAGTTTCAGATTATTGGAGGAATTTTTTATCATGCTATTTAAGAAATGAAAACTTTAAACTCATTTTTCTTCATGTTGAATTTTTGTACATTCACTGTTATTCAAAACCCTAAGGCTTTTTTGATAATTGAAGTAAGGGTTTGAAACTTTTTATACATATTCTGAAATGTATGTTTTGTAACACTGTGCATTGAATTAGCTCTAACATGTTTAGTACTTTTTCTAAAAAATTTCAAAATCAAAATTAATGTTTTTTCGAGAATTTTTGTAAGTTTAACTATAAAAAAAATAATAAAAAATTAAATAGCAGTAGCAGAAAAAAACCCATGCACAGTTTTATGTAGTATATTATAAGGTACTTGGAAAAAAATTTTTGAAAGAAAAGAAACATATTTAAAAAAAGCCTTAGGGGTTTAAAAAATGTTTAAAAAAATTTAAAAACTTTAAATTTTACAAACATTTTGCAACAAATTAAAATTTTTTTGTATGGAATTATTATTAAATATTAACCTTTATAAAATACAATTAAAACCAAATATCAAATATTAAAAATAAAAAAAATTTTAAAGATGGTACCATATCGCCTTAATATGGTACATGCCCTCCCCTTACTACAATGGTTGCTTTGCACCGTCTCCGCATACTCAGAACCAGCTGGTGCAACATTTCTTGAGGTAGGAGTGCCCATTCCTCAATCAACATCTGCTTGAGTTGTTGGTTGTTCTCCGGATGATGTAAGCGTGTGGCAATACGTCTCCCCAAAGCATCCCACACATGTTCGATGGATTTAAATCTGGAGCACGCTGGGCCAATCCATTCGAGTGATATCTTCACTTTCCAGTAGCTCCTCAACAGCAAGAGTGCGATGTGGCCGGCATTGTCATCCATAAAATGAAGTTTTGGGGCCAATGGCACCTCAGAAAAGATGCACATGGGGAAGAAGTACCCCCCACAATAGCGATCCCCGGTTACAGACCCTCTGTCGAAAATGTGAAGCTCAGTTCCGCCGTTCAGCATAATACCAACCCAGACAAGAACCCAGGACCACCGTAACGATGTCTTTCCTGATGTTACTGGGATAAAATCGGGTCCCGATCTCTTTCCAAATCAAAACGCGTTGAGAATCGCTTCTGGTACTGAACCGACTCTCATCCGTAAAGAGGACACGACCCTTTGGGATCAGTTGTCCAGTTTTTGGCCTCTGGCCCACTGTAAACGGTGGTTGTGGCACTTTAAACGGGAGGCAGTTTTAGACGGCGGGCGCGGCCCCTTGTGGGCTTTCGGCCCAGAAAAACCGCTACACTTGTCGACCTGTTGCTGACAGTTTTTGAACAATGGCGCTTGCTGACTTCTGTCGATTTTTTTCGCATGCAGGATGATATATGGGTCATCCCCCAGTTGTCGTCCTCGGCGGCCACACTAACCTTCTAACAGGCCCTGGGGTTTTGGGGAATTTCCGCGGGAAATGACATTTTTGTTGATTTGAACCGCAGCTCACTGGCGACAGTACGCCCCTCCTCCAGCTTTCCGATCATTCTTCCATGTGGAGTCGTCCAGGTGTTTTTTTCGCCATATTTCACGAACTGACTCACGACATTGCAGAGAATATGGTGAATTGCGTCTCCGTCCTTCATTTCATTCTACGTTGAGCAGCGAGCGCCGACATTACGCGTTTTGCGTACGCTCACATCGCTTCTGACGTTTTGTTCCTGATATTTGCATACGCATGACGTTTCTACTGACTTACGTGTTCCCTCTACTGATCTCCAGACCTCCTTTTCTGCAATTTCATGGATATCTGCTAAATTTTTACATTGTTGCTTAAGTTTTGCACACCAGTGTAAATATACTAAAACTAAATTGTTAGGTCACAGAATTTTTCTAATCAGCAAAATTTATTTGCGGAAAGTCATTATTTTCCAGTTTTAATGTTGAATATCATGCATACGCGTTATGCATAAGTTTATGGACTAGTTTTTGAGATAACACAAGATTTATTCTAAATTTATGGATTATTACTATTAAGTACATCATACTGTTGATATTTGATTTAGTATCTCATTAAAAGTGAAATTTTAACGCATTCATTTATCTAGTATTTTCTAACATCGCCACTCAGTATATCATTCAAAGATTTTGAAATTTAAGTTAACTCAGCAATAAATCTTTATATTCGTATTGCCTTTTATGCACATACGGATTAATGCTTATTCATGGAAGCTTCAATTCCTGCTGAGTAGACTTTTTCCTCCTGTGTATGGAGTTGTTTATTATTTCAGAGATATAAGAATTATTGTAGATAATTCAAACTTCAAGGTTTAAAAATATATTATCGAATTTCCTATGAAAATTGTTTCATTATATATATATAAATTTCGTTTTTAACATGTATTTGATTATTAATGTATTCTTTTCTTTTATAATCAATGTTTAAACATAAAAAAAAGAATATAGTCCCATTTAATTTATATATTAAACGCACCTTCTAAAATATCTTTTTTACTAACACTAGAAGCCGCGTAGGAAATTTCTAAGGAAATCTGAAGGTAGTAATTTGTCTCCCTTAGTTTTATTCTAAACAAAGAGTTAATGCTGGTTGTGTTTCCTTTCTGTCTTGTAGTAATTGTAATACAGTACTACCCTTCTCCCTGAGAAATCTTCTTTAATTTACTCCTGGTGTAGACAATTTGGGGGCAATATAACACTTCCATAAAACGAGTAACAAAGAAATGTTGTCCAACTTTAGAAGAAAAATTTCAGAATATTGTTCTTTTGCAAGTAATTTTATATTGAAATTTTCTTTGTAAACATTTTCTTGATGTGCAATTTACATAGTTCTTTATAATTTCAAACTATATTCTTATTACAAGAACAAGTTTATTCCTTGCATTGTAAATAAACAAAATCAGGTAAATTATTTCGTGCATTATTTCCTTAGTATATCAATCCCACTTATAATATTCAAAATGTTTCAAATACATTACAAATGCGGTCTTAATTGAATGGTAGAATGTAAGTGTTTGACCTATAAGTTTAGGAAAATGCTTGTTAGGTAATTCAAAATTATCAGAATAAAATATACTTAATTAAGTAACTTTTTAAACAATGTATTAGATTTCCCACTCATGTTAATGAAATGTTAATGTTTTTATTTAGTTAAAAATGTGTTGCTAAAACATTTTTTACTTCTAGAAAACATAAGGGTTAAGAGTACGTGACTTGAGAAAGTGAAATAATTATTCACATTTTCTAATGGATAGAAAATTTTTTTAAAAAAATGAAAAATTTAATCCCCAAGGGGGAGTGGGTATTACGCCGATGGGGAATTTTACTGGTGGACCGCCAATACATTTTGTTGTGACCACCTGAAAATTTTAACAGTTAGTAATTATATGCGGAAAATTCAAGATTGGCTGACACTAAGAGAAAAAAGTCTTTTTCCCGACTATAAAAAACGAAAACTAATTTTTAAGAAAAAAATTTGTTTTTTTTTTTTTCTAATGTATTTTGAATTGTTTTAAATAAATGCACCATTTAATAAAATTGGTTTTATGGTTATTATATATATATTTTATATATATATATATATATATATATATATATATATATATATTTATGTTGGTATTTTTTGCTTTTGTTTTTAAAACAGGGCGTTTTAAAAAGTATTGTTTTTTTTATTTTAGTTCTGTAGGTAAGTACAAATTCAATGTTTATTATTAAGTTATAATAATAATCTTTTTTCCTTACCTCACCCCCCCATGAAAATTTGGGGAAAACGGCGCCCCAAAATTTTCAAGGGGAGAGAGGGTCGATGATGTACCGTTTTCGTATCAAACCCCAATACGCAGCCAAATGTATTTTTGTTCTGTTTTGTCGATTGTTGGGAACAAAAAACAGGAAAAAACTTACTGAATAAATAATTTACATTATAAATAAACAAAAAAATTTCTTTCCAAAAAAATTTTTTTAATTACATTTTACGTACTATATGGATTATAAGGAATCGGAAAATATCAAGGGCTATGAGGGGAGGTCCAGACCCGTGGACCCCTCCCCCGCCTTTGTGTGTGTACCACCAACACTGGGTGGACCTTGAAAAAATTAGAAGTAGTCCGCGTACTTTGGAAAAGTCTGCCCACCCCTGTCTTAAGGCTTCCGTACTTCAGTAGTTTCTGTACTTGTAAGAAACATAAGGCTTTTTTTAACTCGTTTATTCTGATACAAACTGGATATCGTATTAATGGGGTAAGAGGAAGAATCAAGAGCCAGATTGTAAGACTCAGTAAGTTTTATTCAATATAATCATAATACTTAATGGCGAATATTCAATGGAAGGAAGATAAGTCTCACATCCGTACTAAGTTATATAAGGTAGGTTTACTTAATTTTTAAAAGAAGTTTATACTTGAAAAAAAATCGATTTCTTAGAAATCGATCATTTAAAAAATTGGGTCTGTTTTTTAAATGATTTAAAAAAACGATCTTTTTTCCGGGAAAAAACTTTTTTAAAAAAAAGGTGAAATAAAAAATAAAATTTTTCTTTAAACCACTTTTTAAAAGCAATGCTGACGTCTAACTAGCCTATGAATTGGCAAGCCAAATCTTTTATCACCCAAAATTTTAAAAAAAAGCTGTTTTTCCCCAAAGATGCTGCCATTTAGAGGAATAATATCGACTGAAATAAACTATGATTAATTAATTAAATTTAATTAATGAATTAATACTTGAAAAAATGTATTAACATCAAGTGTCATCCACTACAAGTTTAAAAAAATGTATTTGAACTTGAGTGGATGAATAAATAGTATTTTATTAACGACTGAAAATTTGAACAAGATATATAAATAAATATATATAGAAATAGTGTGAACTAAAGTAGGAATTGAAAAATATAATACACATACACATTCTAAGAACTAATTAGAGTCAGATACCAAATTATTTCCTCTGTTTGGAATATTTATCCATCAATTGTACTATCTGATTAAATAGGGATTTGAAAATTCGGAATCGTAACATATTATTAGCAGTCATTATCACTTCAAAACTTCCTAACAAGAAAGTTTGAGAGATCGGAGGAATATTCTCAATTTAATTCTCTCCGAGCATTCGACGAGATGATTCCTAACAGTTCGAGAATTGGAATATGACGGTAATTAAATCTCTAATGGGCATGGCAGCTTATGGGCTTTGGGCATGCCTATTAAATTGGGAAAAGGGATTTAACTGACAGCTCAATTATCTCGATCCCATAAACTGCTCTACGATTCGCATACGGATGACATCATCCTCTTAAGAATGATCTCTCGTTTTCATTCCAATAAAAGGAAGGATAATGAGAGATAAACTGATTTAATCTTTAAATTGTCTGCGCATTATAAGAATCGACATTAAGTGGGATTGTTATTGTGACAAATTTCTTATATACATGCTTACAGAAATCGTGGACTTGAATGCCGAATGTATATAATTCTGAAATTGTTTTATTTAATGATACTGTTACGAATTTTGTGTAAAGTAGTGCAAATAATTTGTATTTGGATGTGTAATGCCTTTATCTTACTCTCTAAATAAGATTTAAAAATTTAAAGTTTAAAAATTTTTAAAATTTAAACAAAGCCCCCCCCTTACATTGAATGGGTTCAACGGAACTTGGCGAAATCTTGGGGTAGAGCATAGTTGGTGTCATTTTTTGGGGACCGGGGCAGTGGTGACCATTTTTGGGGTTTGGAACCCTCTATTTTTTTAGAAACCGCTAATTTCAAAACCTTTACGCAATGGGTCTTTTTTGAACTATTGGGATATAAATAGAGGATGCTTCCCTTCTCTCCCGAAAGTTAGCAAACTGATTTTGACTAGCAATCAGTTTGTATTGCTCTGATTGTTGGCGATTAGTGTTCTTGGCTGTTGAACGGATTGCTTTGTGAATAATTCTTATATATGTGTATTTTGACACCGATAATTGTGTCTGATTTGAAGATGTGAAGACTTTGAGATTTTTTTCTCGAATTTGCTTCTGAATCCTGTATTTCATGGATTGGATTTTCGACAATAAATTCTCGTCGTTCTTAAGGAACTGTGTAACTGTTTTGCATAAAATCCTCAAACCCCAGATCTACGTAACAATATGAACGTTATAGATTATAAAGTGAGTGGTAAGGAGAGATAATATTGAATTTTACGATTAAACAGCTTTTAGATTTGAGATGCATTCTCGAATTTTGCGACACGATCTGTAAAAAGATATTTCCTTGTCTCGTGTCTTCTGTGGTTGAGGTAGCCAAGTAGTCAGGGATAGGAACCCGTGGGTTTGAGGTCTAGAGGCACTGAAAACCAATCTTATAAAGAGGCAGATCTTTGTTAAATCTGTTGAGGCACAAAGTCTTCCCGTTCTCGTGGTGTGGAAATAAGAAAAGGAGGTACGAAATCCGTTGCCGATAACCTTTGAGTTGTTTCAGATTTCGACGTAAATTAAAAAGTCAAATCTCATTTTCCATTCATTTTCCACTATATTCTCTAAGCGTATGGAATGTAATTTTTTTTTGAACTATTTAT
>BMAV01003979.1:0-33887 GCA_019973955.1 Trichonephila inaurata madagascariensis
TCAATTAACTTGAAAATGCGAAAAAAAGGGGGAGGGAATTTTTCCAAATTATTAATAGAATTATGAAAAAGATAGCTCCTCCTAGCTATAAATGACTGATATGTAGTTTTGGATGTTAAACTTTCTTCTGCCCGATAAACTTTATAATCATTTTAACTTTTTGCAATAAAAGAGAAATTTAAGAAAAATAAATTGGAGAAATAACTGAGAGAAAGAACTAGGCTGGAATGACATCGGCATTATATCAAGATCCTCCGGAGAATAAAATTATAAAATGAAATCTTTCAGTATCTTTAATAATATTTACTTCAAAGAGCCTCAGTATTTCCTAACTATTTTTCACCCTCACGAAAAATCCCCATCTTTCGCCGTCTTTGTGTTTTGTTAACTTTTTGGCTTTTTTTGAAATTGTGTTGATAAATAACGATAAAAAAACATTTGACTGGAAAAGCTTTTCATAAAAAAAATTTCTATATATCCGGTATTCGCGTTTTCACTTTCCAGATCAAATTCTGATCTACATTTCAACACTTGCCTACATTTTTTGACATTGCATACTGCAAAATTCAGTCATATAACTTGTAACAGGAATTTTCTAATTCTCAACAGTTGGGTAAGGCACTGTATTTTTCGAAGGAAGTATAAACTATTACATTCTCATCAATCTATAAATTCCTTAGTCCCGTTTTACTTTAAAAAAAAAGTGCTGGAGAAAATGAAAATTAAGGTGCATGAATGGAGCCTAGCTATTGAGACTGGTATTTTTCGAAACAGTCCCCCAAAAAAGACAACAATACTGAGATGCAAATAATCAAGAAGTACCCAATATTTCGAATACACAGTCCAAATTAGTTTAATTTTGATCTTAGACTTTTTCGAAAATTCATCTTCATAAATGCGCTAGTTAAAATGGAATAACATTCTTTCGAACTAAGAAACACATTGGCAACCTTGGTCAATAAATGTGGACATATGAAATACTAAATTTAACAAAACATATATTTTATATGAATAAATACTTCTTTGTATGTCTCTGATTTATCCATAAAACAATATTTCGAGACTTTCTGTGATTTGAAATTTTTAATCGCATGTTTTTTATACGCGTAGAGTGTTAAAGAATTTAAGCTTATTGTTTTTTGTTTTTTTTTTGTTGTAGATTATAAATAGTTTAGTGAACAACCTTACATTAAAATAAATATATTATAGAGTTTAGGACACACAAAGTGCATTAATTATTCATCTACTTGCCTAAATGACAATTCACCTCAATTTATAAATAGTGCTACTTATTCCCGAGTCTTCGAAGACGAAGAATAGAAATCATGCAGAGAATCGCCAAAGATTATTTTTTGTAAATGTTTTTTTTTAATTAAAGAATAAAGTCATGCTAGAGGCTCGAAGAATTAGATACCATTAAAAACAATCAATGACACTGACGCAGTTAATCCTGGGTGGCCTCTGTATCAAAATTTCCTTGGGGGCCCTTTTTTGGAGTCCCCTGTCCTATGGTAGGTTTGCCCCTGATCAAACAATAATAAGGCGTTGTGTATAATAAAGGCAATCATAAGAATCGAGTAAGAATATATGGGGATGTTTATTATTTTTTTTTATTTTAATTTTTTTTAATGATTGGTTTTAAAAAATTTGGTTATTTAGACCCATTTAAATTGTTTTTTCATTTGTTTAAATTTAATTTTCAAAAAAAAACCCTTTTTATTCCACTGAGTTTCCCTTTTGGGGGCCCTTTTTTTTAAAAGGAAAGTTGGTTTGCAAAAGGAACAATTTTTTTTTTTCTTTTGGCCCCGAAAGGGATTCGGAAAGTTCCGGAAAGGTTTTGTAAAATTTTTGCCATAAACCCCCCTTTTATTTTGGGAAAAACAAAAATTTTCCAAAAACTAAAAAAATTTTTGTAAAAAAACCTTAATTAAAATTTAAAATTATTAAAATTTTAATATTTTTTTTTAAATTTTTGGGGTTTTTCTATTTTGGGTTGAAAAAATTTATTAATTCCCCCGGTTTGAAACGGGGTTTTGGGAAGGTATTTTTTAATTTAAAACCAGGCCCAAAAACCCGGGGAAAAAAACCCCTAAAAGTTGGCACCCCTTAACTTACCCACCACCCAAAGGGAAAATTTTAGTTTCCCCCAATTTAATGATCCCCCGCCCTAACGGCCCTTATGGTTTTTTTAAAATTTTTAAAAACCCACGGTCCAAACCTTAAATTGGAGCCCAATTTTAAAATTAAAATAAAAAAGGAGGAAAACCCAAATTTTTTAATTTTTAAACCCCAAATAAATGAAAAACCCAAAATTTTGTTTCCCAAAAAAATTGGTAATTATTTTTAATTAAATTTTTAAATTAAAACCGAGGATTTTGGGCTTTTCCTTTAACCCGGGAAGCAGTAAAGGAAGGAAAAAATTTCCCTTTTGGGTTTAAGTTTTTTAAAGATGTAGGGGTTCCCCCGGGCCTTTTTTTTTGTTCAAAAAATTGTTAATTACAAAAATTTTTTATTTCATAATAAAAACTAATTTCAAAGGGGAAAGGGGTTGTTTTGGCCCAAATTTTAAAAAACTTTAAAATTAAATAAAAAGAAAAAAAATTATTAATTTTTGTATTCCCCACTTTTAAAAGGGGCCTTTTGGCAAACCCCATTTAACCCAATTGGGCCCCTAGCCCTACGGGACCCCCCCAAATTAAAACCCCAAAAAGGGAGGGATTTTACCGCAGTTTAATAACCGACCGGGGGGATTAGGGGTTAAACCCGGAAAAACCAATCCTTCCCCTTGGGGGGACTTTATTAAAATAATAAGGTAAAACAAAGAATTTTTTTTAAAAAAAATTTTTTGAAAAAATAAATGGAATTTTTAAGGGGAAAAAGGGGTTAAAATTGTTTAATAAAATCCCGGGTTCGGGGGGATTTTTAATAAAACCCAACAAAAAGAAAAAAACTTCTTTTTTTATTTAATTTATTTCCCCCCTTTTTAAAAATTTTACGGTTCGGGAACAATTTTTTTTCAAATAAAAAAATTTCCAAAGGGTTCAAATTTTAACAAAAATAAAAAAACGGGAAAAATAATAAAAAAGTATTCACAAACGCCACAAACGAACAAAAACAACCTTCCCCTACCCCCGGGTTAACCCAAATTCCCCAACCCCAGAGGGAATTTAAGGCATTGGATAAAGACCCAACCGAATGTGATTTGGGAAAATTTTGTGCTTACTGCAAAAAGTTAAGGGTGTTGTTTGGTTGCTTGAAAATCGTTAAAAAAAATTTATTTCAAAAATTTTTTATATTGGTTAAGCAAAAGGATGGGGGGTTCTGGATTTTAAAAACTTAAAAGGGAAAAAAAAGGGTTTCCTTAAATTTCCCAAAAAAATTTTTAAAAGGGAAGGGGGGGAAAACCCAGAGAAATACCAAAAATTAAAGAACAAAAAAAATTTTTAAAAAATACAGGGGTAAATTCAAAATTCCCCCACAAAACCCCAAAAAAAAATTAAGGTTTTTTAAATAAGGAATCCTAAAAGAATTCTTCGGGTTTTTTTATGGTTTCAGAACGAGACCCATTTTAATTTAATTGGGGGATTATTTAATTTTGGGGCAAAAGGAACGGGAAAAGAATTTTTTAAAAAAGTTTTTTGGAAAAAATTTTTAAAACTTTTGAAAAAGGGGCCCTTTCCGTTTGGTCAGGGCTTTTATATCTTTTGGGCTTTAAAATCTAAAAAAAGAAATTTTTGAAAGGGGGGGGAACCCTTGGGGGAATAAAAAAAAAGGTTTTAGGGAAAATAACATGGGGCAAAAAAATTGCAAAAAGAAAAAAAGGGGGTTAAAAAATTGGGAAAATTTTTTTGGTTTTTAGTTGGAATTTTTTGTTTTCCGGAATTAGGGGAATATTTTAAAAATTATTTTTCCGGAAAAATTTTTTTTGCTTTTTTGAATTGTTTTTTAAAATAGATTTTAAAAGGTTTCCGGGAGGTTTTTTTAAACTTTGAACCATGGGATAATTGTTTGAAGGTTTGGGGGAAATTTTAATTTAGTTTTAGGGGAAAAAACCCACACGGGAAATCTCCCGAAAACGGTTTTAAAGAAAAAAGTTTTCGGTTTTTAAGATTTAAAATTGGGCCCAATTTGGGGAATGAAATTTTTTCCTTTTTTGGTTTTAAGGGTGTTTTTTTCAAAATTTTTTAATAAAAGTGAGAGGAAATTTAACTTTAAAGGGGAAAAATTGGGAAAGGTTTAGGGGGTAAAAACTTTTTGGGGAAACCCCGCGGGGAATTTTTCTGGTTAAAAGATTTTCCACGGATTGGTAAAATTTTTTAAAAATTTAAAGAGGGGAGGGGGAAATGGAGGGGGGTTTATCCTCTTTTAGTTTGTGTTAATGGGTGAGCCAAACTATTAATTTTTTGAGAGAAAACCCCCGGGGGGTTTTCTTTGAAAAATTTGGAAAAGGGTTCCGGGCCCCCCTTAAAGAAAAGGGGTTAAAGATTTAAAAAGGGTTTTTGAAATTCCAAAAGTTTTAAAATTTAAATAATTTTGGTTGGGGGGGGTATTAATTGAAGTTTTTTAACCCGGTAAGAAATAATTTTGTTTCCCAAAAAATTTTGCTTTTTTTTAAAAACCCAAGGAAAATTTGGGTTCTATTAACAAAGGGGTTTTAAGATTTTAATTTGGTTTTTAAAATAATAGAAAAATAAGGGTTTTAGGAAAAATGAAATTTTTTAAAATCTTTTTTAAGAAATTTGTTAAGTAATTTTAATTTAAAAGGGGGAAAATTTTTGGTCTTTTTAACTAAAGGGATTTTTTTTACCGGGCCCTTTTTAAAATTGGGGAAAAATAAGGGTTTTTCCCAGAAGGGGAAAATAAAAGAAAATTTGTTAAGGGGAAAGTTAAATTTTAAAATTTTAATGGAAAATTTTTCTTCTTTGGAAATTTTGGCATTTTTCCGGCGTTTTTGTTTAGATTTATTAAATTAAAAAAATTTCCGGGAAGCTTTTCCGTGGGGGTGGGGGGGGGAGGGGAAAGGGGAAATGATTGGGGGGAAATTTTTAAGAAATTTTTGTATGACAGCTAAAAGGCCCGGGATCTTTAAAGGGCCCCGGGTCCCTTTAACAAACGGGTAATTTAGAGTTTTTTTAAGTTTTTAAAATACAGAGTTTTGAGTAAAAGGTCTATTTTGTTCTGTGAAAAAAATTTCCTATTTTGGGTTTTTTTTGTTTGATGAGATTGTGAATGTATGGCGGTTTTAGTTTTTTGTGAATCTTTTCCCTATTGGTCGGGGGGGTTGGCTAGGGGCCGGGCGAACCGTTTCGGGGGAACTCGGGTGATTTTTTGGTAAATATCATTTGCAGTTTTAATAGTATTGGGATGATAGTTTAGTAACAAAAAGTTCCGTTGAGATACTTAAAAAATTGCGGCCAGTTTGTGTGAACGGCTCGGGGTTTTGGGTTTTTCCTTATTAAGTTTAAGGGGAAAATTTTTAGAATTGGGTTATGATAGATGACAAGTCGTTGAGGGAGAAAGTAAAAGGGTAGTAGAAATTCCCGATAAAAAAGAAAATTTCAGGGTGTTTAGAAGAATTAAATTCCCGGGAATCTCGTGGGTATCCGGGTGGGGCAATAAAAAAGATAAGCTAGTAGTTAAGGCGTACGCCCCCTTGATGAATTGGTCTTGCAGTTCCAGGAGTATGTGGGCATTGAAATCTCCGAAAAGAAAAACAAATTACTACTGGTTTGAATGGGGTTTTTCAATGTCGATGGGGAATGTATATTCATCTGATTTAGGGGGAATATAAATACATAAAAAGAGATGGGGATCATGATCTAGGGGGGGTAAGAAAAAACAGTTGTAGCTTCAAGGGTTTGGGGCAGGGGGGGGTGGGGAGGAGGTAGTGATTAATGGGATTTTTATGAGAATAAGAGTTCCACCAAAGGGGTCCTCCCGTTATCGGAGTTTAGTAGGTCTGTCATTTCTGTAGCAGGTGTATTTTTGCAATATTGATTTTAAATGTGATGGTCTCAAGTGGGGTCTCTTAAATTTAAAAAATTAAATAAAGGGAGTTTTCCCAAAAAAAATTTTTTAACTCTACAATTTTTCCAGAAAAACCCGTTTGCGTTCCAAGAACACAAACTGAGGCCGATTGGGGACTTATTGATCATTAATAGTGTTACAGGATGCCTCTATTAGGCTGTAAAATTTTTTTTTGCATCCGCTTGTGCGGAGTTTATTTTGGGTAAAAAGTTTTTCCCATGGTGGGGGAGTATTCATAGCGTTAAGTAGTTAAATTTTAAGATTGTCCGGTTGTGGCAAGAAGATTTTAATATCGCTATTTTTTCCCAAATTTGGGATGATTGGTTTTCCAATAGGTGTTTTTAAATTTAATTTGCGCGGTTTGTTGCAAGGGGAAATTTTTGAATAGCGGCCTCAGTTTGTCGGGGCAGACTCAGGTCCTCGTGGACCCATCTGTTGCTTTTTTTTTGTTTAATTTTGTTGTGTTTGTGTTAGTTATTTGCGCGTAAGAAAATTTTGGGCCTTACGAAACTATTGTATAAATTGGGTAACTGTTTAAATGATTTATTTTAGCAAAAAATTTTAGGGGCTTGGGGAAACGGGGGAAAAGCCGTCCATTTTGGCCATGGGACCGTACACCTGGCAGTTGATCAGAATCTCGTTTCCAATTTTTAAAAGGGCAGTCTTTGTGATGTTCCCTCCGCTTTTAAAGCGGGGTTTTTGGGAAAAGCAGTTGTCGGCGTTTATGATGGAAATTGTTGCAAGTGAAACACGGTGTTTCCCCTTTTGCCTTGAAAACCATCTACGGTAATGTTTAAGTGGCTTTTTTTGAGATCAAAGATTTTGAGGTTTTCATTGAACGGGAAGAGTGACTGGGGTACATTTAAAGTTTTTTTTTTGGGTTGGCGTCCGATGAGTTGAATAATTTTTATCGGGTTTGGGAATCCTTCTTGTTCTAGGTCGAATTTAATATCTTGGGGGTCAGTGGTTTTAGGGTACCCTTTTTAATCACGATCTTAATTGGCGTTCTTTTTTGGGGTAATTAAAAGAATAAATACCCTTTAGCCCTTTTTGGGTTTGGGGGCGGATGTTGGGTTTTTTGTTCAACTGTGTTGGAGAAAAAGTTTGATGTATTCTCCAGGGTTTTTAATCAAGGGAAAAAAAATTTTTTTAATGGCGTCTACCTGTTCTCATAGTTTTGTGTAATTTTTAAATTGGGGGGGGGGGTGTTTTTTTTTTTGGGGGGGTTTTTGGGGGGGGAGGTTTTTTTTTTAAAAAAAAAGGGGGGAAAAAGGGGTTTTTTTTTTCCCCTTTGGGGGGTAGGAATATTGATTGTCTTTGGGGAAAAACCCCCCAAATTTTTTTTCCTTTTTTTAGTGGTGGAATTCAAAATTATCCTCATCTTTTCGTTTTGTTGAGTGTTTTTCCTAGTGGGAGAAGATGGGGGGCCCCATGGGGGTATTTTTGGGGGGAAAAAAAAACCCCGGGGGGTTTGGGGGGAAAAAAAAACCCCCCTTTTTTTTTCCGTTTTTTTTCCCAAAGGGGGAGGGTTTTTTTTTTTTTCCCCCCCCCCAAAAACCCCCCCTTTTTTTTTAAATTTTTTAAAATTTTTTAAAAAATTTTTTTTACCCGGGGGGGTTTGGGCCGGGGGGGAAACCCAAAAAAAGGGGGGGGGTTTTGTCCGTTTGCCTTTTGGGGGGTTCCCGGGGGAAAAAAAAAAAAATATTGGGAAAAAAAAAAAAAAAAGGTTTTTTGGGGGGGGTAGGGAAAAAAAAAGGGGGAAAAAGGGGTAAAAGGCCCCTTAAAAAAACCCAAAAAATTTTAACCAAGGCCCCCCCCTTTAAAAAAAGGCCCCCCCTTTTGGGGGGTTTTAAAACCCCAAAAAAGGGGAAAAAGGGGGAAAAAAAAAATTTTTTTTTAAAAAGGGGCCCCCCCCCCCGGGGGAAAAAGGGCCCCCTTTTCCCCCCCTTTTTTAAGGGCCCCGGGGTTTCCCTTTCCAAAGGGGTTTTTTGGGGGGGTTTTTAAAAAAAATTTTAAAATAAAAAAAAAAAACAAAATTTAAAAAAATTAAAAAAAAAAAAATTTTTAAAAAAAAAAAAAATTTTTTTTTTTTTAAAAAAAAATTTTTTTTTTTTAAAAATTTTGGGTTTTTTTTTTTAAAAAAACCCCCTTTTTTGGGGTTTTTTTTTTTTTCCCCGTTGGAAAATGGAAAAAAACCCCTTTTTTTTTTTGGGGTTTAAAATTTTTTGGGGGGTTTTTAAAAATTTTTAAATTTTGGATTTTAAATTTTTTTTCCCTTTTTTTTGGGGAAAAAAAAAAATTTTAAAAAATTTTAAAAAATTTTTTTAAATTTTTTTTTTTTTTTGTTTTTTTTTTTTTAAAAAACCCCCTTTTTTAAAAAAATTTTTTAAATTTTTTTTTAAATTTTTTTTTTTTTAAAAATTTTTTTTTCTTACTTTTTTGGGGAAAAAAAAAAAAATTTTTTTTAAAAAAAAAATTTTTTTTTAAAAAAAAAACCCCTTTTTTTTTTTTTGGTTTTTTTTTTTTCAATTTTTTTAAAAAAAATTTTTTTTTTTAAAATTTTTTTTTTTTTCCCCCTTTTTTTTTTTTTTTTTTTTTAAAAAAAGGTTTCCCCCAAAAAAGGTTTTTAAAAAACCGGTTTTGGGGGGGGTTTTTTTAAAAAAACCCAAAAAAATTTTTTTTTTTTGGGTTTTTCCCCCAAAATTAAAAATTTTAAAAATTTTTGGGGTTTTTTAAAAATTTTAAAAAAAATTAAAAATTTTTTTTAAATTTTTTAAAATTTTTTCCTTTTTTTTAAAACCCCAAAAAAAAAAATTTTTTTTTTTAAAAAAAAAAAAAAGGGGGGGGGGGCTTTTTAAAAAATTTTTTTTTAAAAAAAATTTTTTTTTAAAATTTTTTTTTTTTCGGGGTTTTTAAAATTTTTTTTTTTTTTAAAAGGGTTTTTTTTTTTAATTTTTAAAACCCCTTTTTTTTTTTTTTTTTTCCGGGTTTTAAAATTTTTTTAAAGAAAATTTTTTTTTAAAAAAATTTTTTGGGCCAATGGAAAAAATTTTAAATTTTTTTTAAAAAAATTTTTAAAAAAAAAAAAAATTTTAATTTTATATTTCCCCAAAAAAAAAAAAAATTTTTTTTTTTAAAAATTTTTTTTTTAAAAATTTCCCCCTTTTTTTTTTTTGGTTTTTTTAAAATTTTTTTTTTTTTTTTAAAAAAAAAATTTTTTTTAAAAACATAACCCGGTTTTAAAAAATTTTTTTTTTAAAAAAAATTTTTTCCCCCTTTAAAATTTTTTTTTTTTTTTTTAAAAATTTAAAAAAAAAAACCCAAAAAAAAAAAATTTTTTTTAAAAAAAAATTTTAAAAATTTTTTTTTGGGAAAAAGGGTTTTTAAATTGGGGGGAAAATTTTTTTAAAAAATTTTTTTTAAAAAAAAAATAAAAACCCCCTTTTAAAAACTTTTAAAAATTTTTTAAAAAATTTTTTTTAAAAAAAATTTTTTTTAAAAAATTTTTGGAAAATTTTTAAAAAAAAATTTTTTCCCCTTTTTTTTTTGTTAAATTTTTTTTTTCCTTTTTTTAAAAAAAGGGGTTTTTTTTCCAATTTTTTAAAAATTTTTTTTTTAAAATTTTTTTTTTTTTAAAAAAAATTTTTTTTTTTTTTTTTTTTTTTTTTAAAAAAAAAAAAATGGGTTTTAAAAATTTTTTTTTTTTAAAATTTTTTTTTTAAAAAAAAAAAAAAATTTTTTTTTGGAAAAATTTTTTAAAAAATTTTTTTTTTTTTTTTTTTGGGGGTTTTTTTTTTTTCCAAATTTTTTTTAAAATTTTTTTTTTTTTTTTAAAGTTTCCTTTTTTCCAAAAAAACCCTTTCCCTTTTTAAAAAGGGGGAAAAGGGTTTTTTTTTTTTAAATAAATTTTTTTTTTTTTTTAAAAAAAAATTTTTTTTGGGGTTTTTTTTAAATTTTTTTTTAAAAATTTTTCCCTTTTTTTTTTTTTAAAAAATTTTTTCTTAAAATTTTTTTTGGGGGAAAAAAAATTTTTTTTTGGGGGGAAAAAAAAAATTTTTAAAAACCCTTTTTTTAAAAAAAAATTTTTTTGTTTAAAAATTTGTTGGGGTTTTTTTAAAAAAAAAAAAAATTAAAAAATTTTTTTTTTAAAAATTTTTTTAAAAAAAAAAAAAGGGAAAAAAAAAAACCCCCAAAAAAAATTTTTTTTTAAAATTTTTAAAAATTTTCCCTTTTTTTGGGTTTTTTTTTTTTTTAAAAGGAAATTTTTGGAAATTTTTTTTTTTTAAAAAAATTTTAAAATTTTTTGGGTTTTAAAAAATTTTTTTTTTAAAAAAAAATTCCCCCCTTTTTTTTTTAAAAAGGTTTTTTTTTTGGGGGGCCTTTTTTGGGGGGGGAAAAAAATTTTTTAAAAAAAATTTTTTTAAAAAAAAAAAAAAACCCCCTTTTTTTTTTTTTTTTTTGGGGGGTTTTTTTTTTTGGGGGAAATTTTTTTTTTGGGGTTTTTTAAAAAGGAAATTTTTTTTAAAAAACAAAAAAAGAAAGGAAAATTTTTTTTTTTTTCTTTAAAAAAAATTTTTTTTTGGGGGGGTTTTTTTTTTTTTTTTTTTTCCCTTCCCCTTTTTTTAAAATTTTTTTAATTTTTTTTAAAAAAAAAAATTTTTTTTTTGGGAAATTTGGAAAAATTAAAAAAAAAAATTTTTTTTTTTTGGTTTTTTTTTTTTGGGTTTTTTTTTTTAAATTTTTTTTATTTTTTTTTAAAAAAAAAAATTTTTTTTTTTTTTTTTTTCGATTTTTTTTGGGTTTTTTGGGGGATTTTTTTTTTTTTAAAAATTTTTTTTTCCTTTTTTTGGGGTTTTTTTTTTTTTTTTAAATTTTTTCTTTTTTAAATTTTTTTTTTTTTTTTTTTTTTTTTAAAAAAAAATTTTTTTAACCCTTTCCCCTTTTTTTTTTTTAAAAAATTTAATTTTTTTAAAAAAAATTTTTTTTTTTTTTTTTTTTTTTTTTTTTTTTTTAAATTTTTAAAATTTTTTTTTTTTTTTTTTTTTTTAACCTTTTTTTTTTTAATTTTTTAAGGGGGCCCCCTTTTTTTTTTTTTTTTTTTTAAAAATTTTTTTTTAAATAATTTTCTAAAAAGGTTTTTTTAAAAAATTTTTTTTTTTTTGGGTTTTTTTTTTTTAAAAAAAAAAAACCCAAAAAAAATTTTTTTTAAAATTTTTTTTTTTTTTCCCCTTTTTGGGGGTTTTTTTTTAAAAAAAACCCTTTTTTTTTTTAATTTTTTTTTTTTTGGGGTTTTTTTTTTTTTTTTAATTTTAAAAAATTTTTTAAAATTTTTTTTTTAAAAAAAAAAAAAAAAAAAATTTTACCCCCCCCTTTTTTAAAAAAAAAAAAAAAAAATTTTTAAAAAAAAAACCTTTTTTTTCCCTTTTTTTAAAAAAAAAAAAATTTTTTTTAAAAAAAAAAAAAAATTTTTTTTTCCAAATTTTTAAAAAAAAAATTTTTTTTTTTAGAAAAAAATTTTTTTTTTTAAAAAAAAAAAAAAACGGGGCCCCGGTTTTTTTTAAAAAACCCCTTTTGGGAAAATTTTTAAAACCCTTTTTTTTTTTAAATTTTAAAAAATTTTTTAAAAATTTAATCTTTTGGGTAAAAAAAAATTTTTTTAAAAAAAACCCCCCCCCAAAGGGGTTTTAAAAAGTTTTAAAAAAATTTTTTTTAAAAAAAAATTTTTTGCCTTTTTTTTTTAATTTTAAAAAAATTTGGGTTTTTTTTTTTTTCCCCTTTTTAAAAATTTTTTTTTTTTTTTTTAAAAACCCCCCCCTTAAAAAACCCCTTTTTTTTTTTAAAAATTTTTTTTTCCCAAAAAAAGGTTTTTCCCCCAAAAAATTTTTTTAAAAAAAGGGAAAAATTTTTTTTTTTTTTAAAAAATTTTTAAAAAAAATTTTTTTTTTTTGCCAAAACCCCTTTTTTTTTTATCCCCAAAAAGTTTTTCCAAAATTTTTTAAAAAATAAAAGGGAAAATTTTTTAAATTTTTTTAAAAAAAAAAAAAAATTTTTAAAAAAAGGGAAAAAAAAAAAAAAAAATTTTTTTTTTTTTTATTAAATTTCCCAAATTTTAAAAAAATTTTTTTTTTCCCGGGTTTTTTTTTTTTTTTTTTAGGGAAAAAAAAATTTTAAAAAAAATTTAATTTTTAAATTTTTTCGGAAATTTTAAAAAAACAAAACGGAAAAAAAATTTTTTTTTCAAAAAGGTTTTTTTAAATTTTTTTTAAAAAAAAATTTTTTTTAAAAAAAAAATTTTTTTAAAAATTTTTTTTTTGGGGGTTTTTTCATTAATTTTTTCTTCCCCACCCAACACTTTTTGTATCTACACTTCTTGTGTAAGTACTAAAAAATGTCTTATTCGAAGATAGAAGAAAAGATATACTAAATAAATTTCAAGGGGAAAGAAAAAAAAAAATCAAAACGGTCTCACCGCTTCGAATCTGCTTGAAATGTTTCCTACCGGTAACAACCTTTCAGCCGAATCAGAAGTTCTTCCTTCGAGTTTGTTATTAAGACTGAGTGTATGAGAAAGTTCACATCTCAAAGTTAGAATAAAAGTTGTAATTGAAAATTCAGAAAATAATTTTCATATGGTTACCCCCGTCAAAGGTCACTAATGAAACTGATTAATAAAAATATTTTGTGACTCTGACAATAAAAATAACGCTTGCGTTTGATGTTAAGTTATTTTAATTTAAAAATTGTGATTTTATTTTTGTATTCCAGTAATTTTCCTTAATTTTTTTTTTATTTCGTTTTACTTTTGATCTATTCTTAACTTAGGAATTCACGTTCTATTACAGTTAATTTTGAATCTGATTATATTTTATCAAAATTGAATGATTTAACCACTTCATTGTTTTATAAAAGCATAATAATCATGATCGACAAGATAGTTTTTTTTTTTTTTTTTTAAAGAAAGTATATTTTGATGTTTGCAACTGAATTATGGACCCATTTTTGTTGAAAAGTCCTGTTGGAATGCAGGCTATCTCCACTATTCAGTTTACCTAAAAGTATTTCATTACGGACCAACAATAATATTGTCAATATCTTTCAATTTAAATTTAGTGCAATATAAATAGGGTTTCTTTTAAATAAAAAGAAGTGTATAAAAACAAAACTATGATATGACGTCATTTGTTTTATTCAATTATCTTCAATATTTAATCAAAATCACATAAGATATTTCCTTGTTTTCTTTCCCTGAATTTTTAAAAATTTTCATGAAACGGAAGAGAGAGAGTTTAAATATATTGTTATTAATTGCAGCAAGCTTCTTTTCGTGATGTTTCATAAAAATTCGAAAAACTGCCTAAAACTACTCGATATTTTCAATTTCTACTCATTTTGCTGAAAGTTTGAAAAATGAATAATTTGATTCTTTTACCAATAAAAATGGACATTTTATTTTTCAAAATTTAATTATAGTTTCGAGAGGGGTGTCACGTGATCGTTGAAACCTAGTCACAGATGAGTGTTTCTCAACGGGGCTATTTTCTTCCTTGCATGTGATTTGTTCGTGTATCTACCTGGTTTGAATGTTACCTTCCCTTGTTGTCAACGGTCTTTATTACAGATTTGTTGACTGTATAATTAATTGGTGATCACTTTATCGCATTTCAATTTTAATTAAAGAATCATGTCTGCTATAATGAGTGGTTACTTCGATAAGCTGGACAAGAAATTGCACGAGAAAAATAAAATCAATGAGTATTTTGAAAAAGCAGAGAAAGCGCTCGGTGTTAAACGTGTGTATTTAGCCGTAGGTAAGTATAGTTTCCTCTTCCAAGGAGGAAATTAAAATCTAAGTATTTGCGATTTCGTTGGATATTTACAAAATTTTCTATATTTCATTTGTTACTCATAATTATTTGTAGTCATAATATATTTTTGCAGGATATGCTTATCGATAAAAGCGTTCGAGGTGTAAATGTTTTTCATTCACAGAGTTTTTTCTCAATTATGTGCGCCATATTTTAGCAGATTACAAATTAAAATTTATATGACCTTATTTCACCATCTTAAAGGTTAAATTCATTTTCTGAACTATGAATAAATATGTGAATCAGCAGAATCCATTCTCAGTTTTATCTCCAACGCTTGAAACGGATTACGAAAGGCATTTCCGAACTCGACACGGCAAGAAATGTGCTGTGAGAATACGAAATGTAGATATAAAAACATAGAAGGAAATAACAATTACTGACACATACATGAGAAAATCTTGTCAGCACATTATCTTAAATGTAAACCATAAATTCCGGTCATTAGTTCCAGTACATTTGTTATATAGAGATTTTTAGATTCTTAAGAAAAGTAACGATTTGTAGAAGTGTAATTTTTTTTTTCACTAGTTTTCTTTTTACTAAAGAAGTTAAGGCATTGTGAGTAAATGAAATTTTTTTTTAATTCCAAAAGATTTAATAGAATAACTATGAAAAGATGTTTTACAGAGCTAATGAGCTATTGTAAATTAAATTATGAGTAACTTTTTTCCAAATTTTCAACAAATTTAATTTCGAAAAAAAAGGAAAAAAATAAATTAAAAAAGTTATTTTTAGTCTTGTGTGTGAGAAAACTTAGTACTAATATGAAATTACATAGGTCAAATACTATAATCTTAAACTATTTAAAAATAATTATAATTTAAAATATTACTTTTATGATGAATACTTTGAAAGTTTGAAGAGAAATTTTGTGGAGAAAAAAATTAGTTTCTAGTAATTTCCATGTTGATTAAGTTAAGAATGTATTTTTTATGTTAATTACAGAATTTATGCACAACCAAGTTTGAGTTTCAAAAATTAAAAAGTTCATTTTGTAACAAAATAATTACAATTTATTTTAAAAATTAAGGGAATTGTATTTTAGTCGAATTTATTCCATTCTTCAACAGTAGGTATAATGATAGGTAACAGTAGGTAAATGTCAATTGAATTATTTCTTTCTATTTTATCAGATATAAGTTAGCATGGGGAAATAATCTTCAAGAAAGTTATATATAAGGATGAACGAACTGCTTTTCATTTTTTATATGGACCTTAGCATTTTGAATTTCAATGAATTTTGTATTTTTGATTAACATTTTTATAAAAAGAAAATTAGATATATTTTAATTGAATTTAAACTTTTTAGTTAATTGATAATAGCTGCATCTTGTAATTTTTTTATAGTTTCTTACATAAATATTGTTCAAATAGGTCTTCTATCAATATGGGCTCTGTACATGATTCTTGGTCGTGGTGCAGAACTTATTTGTAACCTAATTGGATTTGGGTACCCAGCCTATGTATCGTGAGTATTTCCCCTTTTTTTGATGAAAAAGAAAATTCTGAATCTAATTTTGCAACATATTTGTAAATTTTTCTGCATAATAGGTTAAGATTTAATTTCTTTTGACAGAATGATGTATGTATTTAAAGGTGATGTAAAAACATATTTATTTTTTTTTGTTTTTTGTTTTTTTATTATAAAATCGCATTCCAATAAGCATTAAATGTATATTTTTTCCTTATGGTGCAAGTTAAAAATATTATGCTATTCTTAGTTTAAATTGGGATGTGTTTAGTTTTCTGAGTTCTGTCTTCAAGAACCTTATTTCCAATCATTATAATTACTTCAAAGAAAACAGATTTTTCTTTGAATTACTCATTTATCATTTTTTTGCAGGTTTTCTTTTTACAGTTATAGGTTTTTTTAAATTTTTAATGTTTACAGTATAAATTGCATTATATATTAATGTAAGCATTTAAATGCATAATTGTTGCAAGTTTTTAAACCTTGCTCCTTTGTTAAATTTGTATTACTATCTGAAAAATATAATAATAATGATCATCACATGGGGCAAATATCATAGAGCCTGATTTTTCAAAAAGATCTGTCAATAGTTTACTTTTTTTTAGCAATATTTTTATACATTGTATACAGTTGTCTATTTATATGGTTGCAAGGTTTAATCCTGTGCTCACAGATGAATAAATGAAATTTTTTTAAAAATATTTTGTAAACAAGTTTCAAACTTCTTAACAAAACTGAAATGCATTGTGCATTTTTTTATGTACTTTATTTTTTGTGGGAGAGGTGGACTTTATAAAAAAATGCTTAAGGTCCCTAAAGAGGGTTAATTTGGCCTTGTTACTATCATCCTTCTCAGTATTCACTATTAACATTTTAGAAAATGTTTTTGAATTGCAGATTGATTGCCTTGGAGACGAGTAGCAAGGAAGATGACACAAAGTGGTTGATCTACTGGGTAACCTTCGCCTCTCTGAGCCTCGTCGAGTTCTTTTCCGATATCATCATCTCTTTCATTCCCTTCTACTGGCTCTTGAAGGTGATTTTTCTTTATCTTACATCATTAAATTTTTACCTTGATCAAAGAATTAGATTAAAAAATTTTTTTCTCTAATGATGTTTTCTTCGGTATAATAAGGGCACAAATACTGTTATATCTTCTTATTGAATATAATGTACAGTTGATCATGCAAGTACTCTTTAAAGATAACATTTCCTGTCTGATATTGCCAAGCTACATGAATGTAGAAGCAGTGCTATATACATTGATGGGTTTGAAAGATCAATTCCATGTCCTAGATCTACATATTTTAATTTTTAGTATAAGAGTTAGATATCAGCACTTTTGTCTGTTTTTTTAAAAAAATTATAACCCTTCCTATGAAAGAAGAGACTGTGTATACCAATAGAAGAACTAAAACATCTGTGATCTTATTGGAGAGAGTAAGATTCAGTTCATGGTTTTTGTAGCAGTAATTATATAAACTTTAAATTATTTCCCATTGTGTGTTCACTTTGATCTTGTAAAATATCTAATTTGAAGTGGCATTTTTATAATTCCAAATTTGATTTTAATTCCATTGGGGGTATTTTACTTGCTATGGATGAATTTAAAAAATATGGGATGTACTCTTTGGACATTTAGTTTCATTTATGGCAGATGTTGCAGTAATGCAAAGAGAATTGTTACCTATTTTAAAAGAAAATATACACTATAAAAAAAGTATTAGTTGCTTCTGTCATTTAATAAAGTCTGTATTGAAAAAGGCTTTATCTTGAGTTGTTCATTGATTCTATAAAGCTCCCATAGTTTCCTCAGGGAAAAGCTTCATATTTTAAAGAATTCATATATTCAATGGTTATGTTTTGATTGTAGTCTAGAAACTTTTATTTTGTTGTTAACTTCTATGTGTAATAATTTTTTATTAATATCTGTTATTTCACTGTATTTTTTTATAAATACTTTTATATTGTACAGTTATTACTCTCTTGTATGTAACTATACCAGGGTTGGGGAATTGTGGATTGGGACACATTGTGGAAGTAGATGATACTAGAGGGCAGCACCTTTTTTGAAATAATTGCATGCATTAAATTTGTATTATAGAAAAGTGATAATTTGTACCATTAAAATCAATAAATGTTAAATAAAGTAGTGGTATTTTTATTTAATTTATTTATTGTGCTCACATAGCATTATCTACAGTTACAATTACATTTTATGTTATGATACATTTGCCTCATTAAACATTCTATCACACTTTTAAACAATCTTTTTGAAATGATGAGTGAGATTATTGAAATTCTCATCTCAACCTGCATGTTAATGTCAACCAACTTGAATCTGTATTTACTCTTTGTGATTTTCATCTAAAGAAAACAAATGTCAACTTAAATATAGAAAACATTTTCTATATTTGGTTCTCTGACTGTCTTGGTAGGCTGCAAAAAAACTCTTTGGGAGCTGCTATTTGTCCACTCCTGAACTATGCACATCCTTTTAAATCTACCATTGTTCAAGAGTTTTCATAGATCCGAGTCAAAACAGTAGTTTTCTCTGAGTAACTTTCTCCGCAAGATATCTTTATTAGGAAATTGACATTATTAAAAGAATATTTGTATATCATGCATTTTATAAAACTTAAAATGTTTGTCATTTTAAGAATTTGTATGAAATATCAATCACTATTTATTTTATGCTTTTTAAAATTTGTCGTGAGATATTTAATGAGGATTTTTTTAGGAGTTATTTAGTGACCCAATTTGGGGCTTTTCTTTATCTTTTTACTCTAAAGTGTATCATAAAATAATTTGGTTTCTTTCCTTGTAGTGCCTGTTTCTCATTTGGTGCTTTGCCCCTCTCGAGAACAATGGTTCTAAATTCTTGTACCACCGAATCATTCGTCCAATCTTCCTTAAGAACAGGAAGGGAATTGATGAGGCCTTGAATAAGGCAGCCAGTACTGCTGGTGGCTTAGCAAAAGAAGGTAAGTAACAGTAAATCTTTTTTCAATCGATGTTTAAATTTTTTGTATGTTTTGTTAATTTCACTGAGTGAACGACAATATATGTATAAGAATTTCTTTTCATGTTTAATCCGCAATTACTCAAGAGTTAAACATGAAAAGAGAAATTCCTGTGTTATGTATACCCCTGTAATAAGAAAAGCCTACCACAGCGTACAAAACCACAATTTAAATGAATGTTAGTCTCGTTTGTATGCAATAAGTTTAATAATTTTATTTGTATAATACATAAAACATCTTATACTTTATAAATATGTATTATAATTGACTTAATTTTTTTTTCATGATTAAATACAAGTGTTAAAAATTTGGGGTGTTCTCTGCACCCCGCGAGTGACCGCGGGTTAAAATAAATTCATTTGTGATAGACTAAAAGCCTTAAGTGGGTGTGATCCTATTTTAATGCATCCCTTGGTTCTGAAAGCTACAGTAAATTCCTCAAAATGGCAGCCAGAACTTCTGGTGACTCTTGGTTATATAACAATGTAAAATTTGAATATTTTTTATTTTTTTTTTTTGCTTTTCATTTAGGGAAACAGTGTCAAACATCTTTTTTTTTGCATTTAACTGAATTTATCACAAGAAAGTTTTCACATATTGTCATTTCTTTTTAATTTAAATTTGCAGTTGTCTGCAAAAAGGAATAAATCTGCACAATTGTGTTGTCAGAAAATTAATTTTGTTCTTTTTTTGTTTAATGAAACAAATCTTTGTTTTCCGAAGATAAAATGCTTAATTTTTATAAAAATTTCAGTGGTTTAACAACCGAAGAAATTTGTTTCATTTTTTTAAAATTCTTAATCAAATTATCATAAAGAGCCTTCATGTCCTTATTGTTTGAATTTGTTTCCATTTCTTTCAAACCTCTTCATTTTTTTTTTCTTTTCTTGTCACAAAATTTGACTTTTGCATGTTATTTCATGTTGCAGCAACTTTCATATTTGAAAATCTTGCTTTTATGTCATCTTGATGCTTTTCTTCAAATAAGGGATGCACTGAAGTAGAATTTTAACTCTATCAGGCTATTTAAACATGTGATTAGATGTGAAAATAAATGAAAATTTTCATTGTTGACTCTATTAATAGTGAAATTTTGTTACCTCCGGATATTCTACATTTTTCTTCAATTCTTTCAGAAAGTCTGTTGGCTGTATTCTGAATTTAAAATGTTCTCATTTCTTAAACTATACAACAATGTTTTTTAAGATTCTTGTTCAGCATAGTTGCATTGATCATGTTCTGATCATAGTTCTGAAAACACTTTCTTTAATTGTACTTAATAGATGGAATGTGTTAAGAACAGTTATTATAAGTAATGGTTTTTATTATGTAAAAGGATGGGACTCTCTAATTCCAATATGTATGTGCATTGTCACTCTCTAACATTTCCTAATGAATGCAAGTATGTATTTCTGACAATACTGGTAGAATCCTTCATCTTCATAAAGATTATTTCTTAATCTGTGGCTGTTATATTGCTAGAATAGTATTGCATACTGTTTTTATGCAATTTCAGAAATTCTTACTGTGTTTTAATTTTGGAGGAATGGTGAGTGAATCTTTAAGTAGACTGCTTTCCTGTTTGTTTTTTTTTAATCAAATCTATTTAATCCATTTTCTCATTTCATTGCAGGTTTCATATCATGCCTTTATGATTAGATGCATTATTATAAAAGCTTTCATACACAGATCATTATATCATTGTGCTGTTCTTTCATATTGCTTTCCGAAATATTAAAACTAGTCATAATTTAATAGTGCTTTTCTAGAATAATGTTCATTTCAATATATAGTGCCATTGAAAATATAATCTATTTGAATGAACTGAAGTTTTTGTTTCTTCATTCTAGTCTTTTCTTTCATCATTTTCATTTTGTATTTGAATGTCAATTATACTGTTGCATAATATGATTTAACTGATCTAATAGGAAGAACATGTTTCATCTGATGGCTAACTCATTTTGGTAAGAACTGTACATTCTCTTTGTACAGTTAATAACTGTAATTGCTCACTTAATTGAATGTGTTAGTGTATTTGATTTACATGCAAGTAGGATTTTTCAATATAATTATTTTTTCTTGCAACATAGGTCTTTAGAGTGAATTACTAACATTTCAAATAGAAATATTTTGAAATTTTCTGACATTTAAGTGTTTCTTTTGATTGTATTAAATATTTTGTATATTTCTATCTGATTAAATTATGTGTGTATGTAAATGCCTTGCATATAATTTTCATTTAAGATTGGTGGCATTTAATTGTTTTTTTGTTCAATATTTTTTGCATTTTATATAGCAAGTATAATTTCTTAATTCAGAAAATTAACTGTTTTTCTAAATTAAATAATTGTATTAAAATTCCTTATGTACACTTTCATTGAAACTATCGTTGAGAATTGTTGTAGTGTTTTTTATTCTCGTTAAACTTGCATTTCATTTAAAAAACTGCTTTTGAACTTGATTTATCTAATTAAATCACTGAAAATTTTTCTTGTTTATTGTAATGTTATTTATTTCTTTTTTGATTTTGTAAGAAAGTGTGATTAGTATTTACAAGTACTGATAAATTGTCTTAAATATAGTCTCACTAGATATATTTTTTCTTAAGACGGGGGATAAACCATTTGATTTCACAGTTCTTCTACTGTATTTCCTGTTTAAATTTGTTCTCCCTCAAACTCTCATATCTGTAGTATTTTCTTCATAAAAAATCACACTTAGAGTTTTTTTAGTCTGATTAATTTCTTTTGGATTTGTAGAATAGTCAGATATGAAACTTTCTTGTATTGTTTAATTAGACTAAATTCCTAGTTTAAAAAAATAAATTTGGAAGGTCATTGATTTGATAAATTGTGGTTTCTGAAATAATTGCATTTTCCATACATTATTGAGAATTCTTCCTTCGATACAGGTTTATTTAAAATTCTGGACAGTATTTTAAAATACTAATAATTTGATAGTATCTTTAAAAAGTAAAAGAAATTCAAACATTTTAAAATGACCTTTTGCCAATGTCTCTATGAAAGTTGTCATATTAACAATATAAACTAAAAGTGTGTAGCCTCTCGGCAACAAAAGGCATTCAGTATGTGGTATGCTGGAAGTATGCAAAAATTGTGTGTATCTGCAATTTTTAGTTCACATGTTTTGTAGATGTTTTGAAAAAAATAGTTGCTAATGGAAAATATTGAAAGGATGTCACAAAAAGACTTATTAAAAAACATTTCTAATGCAATAAAATGAAAGTGTTTTTCATCATTTCGAGCCCATTATAGTGAGTGTATGTTAAAATGAACGTTATATTTTAAAATAATGTACATTACTTTGAACATTTCAGTATTTAAAAACTTTCATTGATGACATTTTCTTTCAATGATAATCAGATCTGATTTAAATTGTATTGATTATATTATTGCTATTTATTTTTAGTGTTTTGTTTAAATGGACTTCTAAATGTTATTTCTAATTTGCTTTCATCTTTGCAAGTTGGATTTTGTTTTTGTATAGTTTCTATCCATTTTTTTGAGCATGTAAGAAACTTGGCAATCATTTTATAAGTAATCTTAATACATTGAATTGCTGTCATTCTTATGAAATGCCAAGTAATATGTAGGAATATGACCAGTCAGTACATGCTATTGTACTGACTTCATTGGTCTGTTAATGGCATTAGAGAATTCTTATAGATTTAGAACGAAGAATTAAAAAAAATAGTTTCAAGGTCCCCCCTCCCCCATTATTTACATATATCACTGGGCTGACATAAGAGAAAATAGTCTGAAAATTAGGAAGAAGTAAAAGTGAGAGAATATATAAATTTTTTTTAAAAGCTACCATTATAAAAAGGTGTTTTTGATTGGGAAAAATGTAATTTTTAATAATCAAAAAACAGCAAAAGTAGTATGTATTGATATTGTGTAATGTAGTAAAAAAAACAATTACTTCAAAATTTTTGAAATGCAGTTTATTTCCACCTGTTTTTATTGAATGTGTTATCAGTCATTTAATGCAATTAGAGTTCTTGCTTCCATTTAATGATTTCATTAATTATATCCATTTTTATTGCTTCATGATAATTTCTTACATATTGATGACCTTGTTTGGAATTGTTATTTATTAGCCTGCTAATGCGATTATCTAATTGTATTTAAAGTATATAATTGAATATTGCATTTGTAAATTTCATTCTTTTTTCAACATAAAATTATTCTTCTAAAATTATTGAGCTTTTTATTTTAGAGCTATGTAATTATTAAGATAAAATTGAATGTAGAAAGGTTGGTGTTATTAATTTTAGAGTTGAAATGTTTTAAAGCATTGATTATACAACACATATATCATTAAATTTGATTAGCATGCACCCGAATGAGCTGTTGGGGTGGTCTTAAACCCTGATCTTTGTAAGGGTGCCATAAAAATTTCAGCAGCTACGCTCTGGGTGGTAGACAGTGCTTCCTAGAATAAAACTGTTGAAACACTTTTTATGAAGTTTTTTGAAGAAAATATTAAATTTTTCACAAATTTTGAGTATAGTTTTTGTGGTATTTTTTTATGTAATGTTTAAAGATTTAAAAACTAAATACTAATGGTGCTAATAAGATAGATTCATGCAAGTACCATAAAATCTGGCATATAACGTGTATCTATGGATACTTTCAAGCTGTATTTTCTAGTTTTAATGTGTAAGGTATATCATTAAATTTGATTAGCATGCACCCGAATAAGCTGTTGGGGTGGTCTTAAACCCTGATCTTTGTAAGGGTGCCATAGAAATTTCAGCAGCTACGCTCTGGGAGGTAGACACAGTGCTTCCTAGAATAAAACTGTTGAAACACTTTTTATGAAGTTTTTTTGAAGAAAATATTAAATTTTTCACAAATTTTGATAATAGTTTTTGTGGTAATTTTTATGTAATGTTTAAAGATTTAAAAACTAAATACTGATGAAGCTAATAAAATAGATTCATACAATCTGATCCATCAAATCTGTTATTCCTATAGATCCATAAAATCTGTTGTATAACTCACACCTATACTTTCAAGCTGCATTTTTTAGTCTGAAGGTGTATTCGACATATAACGTGCACTCCCTTTTTACGAAAAAACTTGAAATGTGCTTATGCAATGCTGTTATTTGAAGTTGTTTATTCGAGGTATTATCCCAGGTAGGGATTGCAATACTGGACGAAAAGCTCAATACTGGTATTCGGTATTTTTTAGATCTTAATACTGGGATACTGGTTTTAATACCAGTATAAGAAATTTTAGAAAAACACAGCTGTTTCTTTGTTTTATTTGCCAGTTTTATTAGAGAGTGTAAATAACACTAAAAACAATTTGTAATTATATATTATAACAGTAAATAAAGAATTGCAAAAAAGTAAGGAACATCTCATTTATTTAAATCACAAAGTTTAAATATCACTATTCAATTTGTGGTATTATAAATTTTTGAAATGGGATCGTAAAAACATAATGCATCAATTGTACTGTCATTAAGCCTGGAACGTAATTTTGTGCAAAAATTACCTGCTGTTGAAAACTCTTTTGGCATCTACGCTAGTCGATGGTACTGTTAGCAATGCGCAATGCACTTTTTCCAAGTATTTACCACTAAATCTCTCCATCTTTTGAAATGGATTTTACTTTGGATGGTTTTTGGATATAGCTAATTTCTGCATTGCATTTTGTTTGTGGAAGTCTTTTGTTATCTCTAATTCTAATTTTTGTTCATGAGACAATTCCTTTTCACTATCAACATTAGTGTCATCACCATCTTCGATAACTGTACCTAATTCTTCTGAATGTGAATAGGTTTGAGGGTAAAAAATTTTAAGTAAATGTAGTATAAACTTGACCAAATTTGAATTGGTTAGTCTCTTTTCCTCCTTTTCATTTTCTCTTTTAAAATCCTTATAAGTATAATATGCAAATACAATGGGAATAATGAAGACACCAATTTAAAAATTTTGAAATATTATGCACTTTTTTTCACAACTACAACCTTATTTTCAAGGCCCGCCTCCTTGGATGATTCACAAATTTTATTCCTTCTTGATCGTACGATGCAACTTTATATCCAGTCTAATTAATTTCGCCCATTAGGGAGACATAAAAACAAAAACGTATACTATTTTTGCTATGTTGACAATCCTTGAACATATAGAGGAGACAATTTAAAAAATTTCTAGTCAATACCAAAAAAACAGTATTTTTATTTGTGAATACCGGTATTACAAAATTGTACAAATGGCTCAAAATACTGGTATTCGGTATTGCAATCCCTAATCCCAGGCTATTAAAAAAAATTTAAAAACTTCTAGAAATACAACTTTTTAAGCTCATAATATGTCATTTCTTTTAAATAAAAAAAAATATTTTGATATAAGTAGAAGTCTTAATTTTTTTGTTCATTACTTTTTTATTTTTAAAGCTGTCATTTGTATACTCGGTGTATAAAGCGCACCCCCAATTTTTTAATCTTATTTTTTATTAAAAGTACACATAATTGGCCAAATTTTACAGTATTTAAAAATTATGCTTATGCGCTTGTATCCATTATTTTCTTCCAATTCTCTGTTGATTTATGCTTAAAATGACTGTGGTTTTTTTCTTTAAAATTAATTTAAGCAGTTTGATCATATTTTTTAGAAGTTATGGTATAGTAAATTTCCACATGCAATTGCGAGATGAAATTAATATACAAAATTGAGAATTCTATAAATATGCAGAGAATGCCTGCCACTTTTTATACTTAGCACATAAAATTTATGCTTTTCAACCTTTCATAGCATTTTTGCATAATTGATTGTTTTTTACTCTGCAGCTCTTATTGTTTTATATTTGTGATGAGAAAGAAGTAAAGCATTTTTTTCTTTCTTTGTAGCAAATTTCTGGAACTTAACTTTTTGCATTTGTTTGTATATCCTACACTTCATATTTTGCTGAATGTTTGTTGATTGTTACCGCAATATCTTAACAAAGGCTAAATGATGTAATTTCAAATGTCTGAAGAATGTTATGAAAAGGAATTTGATTGTATTATTACATACCAAAGCTTGTTGCAAATGATGTATGTAATATCAATTGGATCGCTTTTTCCAAGTTCGATGTCCAGTCAAATGTTATCGGGACTAAAGTACTGTTTACATCTTTCCTTGTTGAGTAAAGTGTTCCATTTGATTATAGACGATCATGCAAGGCTTTTGAAAGTTTTCAAAATCTTGACTTTATTATGCAGTACAAATGTTTTAGGACTAAGCATTTTCTATAATTAGCGAGTTAGATTCTAGTCTGAAAGAACGCGATTAAATGTAGGAAACACACAAGATCCTTTTGTAGTACCATTCTGATGGATTAGGGATACAAATTACATCCCATTGTGGTAACTTAGTTTGATTCTGTAAAATGTCTAGTTTAAAATACCATTTTTGCAATTCCAAAATTAAGTGTGGATTTTGTTAAGTGAACTTAAAAACGTATTATACCTTTTAAGCATTTAGTTTCATTTATGGCAGATAATTCTGCTGTAATACAAGGGAAAAAATGGAGTTGTTACAAAAGAACTTAATTATGGTTTGCTCATGTTATTAATTAATATGGATTCAGATAAGGTGCTGCTTCTTTATCTTAAAAGTTAATTAGCTCATATATATATAATATATAGTAAAATAAAAGTGAAGTACTAGAACCTACAGTGCTAAAGCAGGAAGAAATATATATATATATATAAGCCATCAAAAGTTACACAATAAAGAAGTGTCTCAGATTTTAAAAGTCAACTTCCTACTTGATCGTTAACCTCTATATGTGCCATAATTATTATTTTATAAATATACAAAAAGAATTTCCTATGAGTATAATTTTTTCATCAAACTGTTTTTGTGAAGCTTTTGTATTTTAAAGATATCTTTTTATTCCTTTGTTTAATATAAAAGATCATTTTCTTAATAGACATCTTGTAAAAGTTTATATAAGAATAAACTAAAACAAATAAATTTAAATGTACTGAAATTTGAATTTTAGGACATGTAATGATTAATTTGTATGATTATATATAAGACTTAACCAGTTTTTGTGTAATGATTTGCACAATTTAGTGACTAGATTAAACTTAAATTATGTTGATGTAATTTAAATGTTTTACTTATTTTAAAGTAGTATAATTATTGTATTAAGCTATTTATATATAAAAACATGAAAGAAAAAAATGAAAGCTATTTTTTTGTTACTTTGAAAAATTAATTCTCTAGAGATGTCTTGTTAAATAAATGTGTTGATAAATTTCTTGGCAATTAGCATTTATTTTGTAATATGAGAATGTCTGAATAACTATGTAGCCATATTTCTTTTTTTACTTGTGTCTTTTGTATTTTAAAATGTAGAACATTTTTGGATTGAAAAATACCTCAATATTAATTTTTTGTTTGAATGTGTGTTCTTAATTAGAAAAACATGATTTATAATTTTTTTGACTTAAATAACAAAATTAAGAGTATTTCTGTAGATATTTTGTAGAAGATACATGAAGCATATTTTATAAAACAGAACAATAAATTGATGATTGTAATAGATATACATAACATGAGTGTGTAATGATAAAATTGGAGTGATGTATTATTGGAGCATTTTTCTTACTGAAAGTGTTCTAAATTTTAATTATGGTTTTTTATTTTTTTAAAAAAGTAGATGGAAGTTATATATATATAAGTAGTTTATTGTGTTTACATTGAGGAAATTCAATTTTGAGTTCTTTTTTGTTCTATAGCTGCAGGAAAAATAATTGCTGGAAAAACTGAATAAGGTACCTGGGTAATTTCTGCATCTTGCAACAGAGCGTCCAGTGGATCTTTCTGTCAAGGATTGTTTAAGAAGTCTTACCAGCCAGAAAAATATCTTGTTTTCTGTACCGAGGGGTTTCATCTTTTGTATATAATTACTTAAATATTGTGATATTATTGAATTTTGATCGCTCTCTGAATGTGCCATTGCTTACTGTAGACAGAATGCCTGCGCCTGCTCTCAGCTTTACACTCCAGGTGGCTAAGCACACTAAATTTGATACTCACTAAAATAACCCCTCTTGTTTAAAGGAAATTAATCTTAATTATTATTGTTTGTCTTATGATTATATGCTTTGTAATATTTTGCAGTTTTAGTCCATGTTGAGTTCTTTGTTTTTTCCCCCTCCAATTTATCTGTATATCTTTATAATAAATTTAATTTTAGAATTCTCTTGTTTGTTCCTCATACACATTACATTAATAACTTATTAGTGATACATTGCTTTTTCATATTGCACTATTACAGCAGTTCTTAAACTGTAGTCTGTGGACCTGGGAGTTCTAGGGGTTTGGGAAGGCTTCTCATTTAATCTTAAGATTTTCCCTGTTTTACAGACTGAAAGATCTTGTGAAAAAAGTGGAAGTTGCACCAGATCACTAAATTGATTACTAGACTAGATTACTAATTAATACAGTTAAGAACAGTATTGGTTTGAAATATTTATATATAATTTGATGGTTTCTTAAAGGGAAAAAGACACTTTTAAAAATAAATAAAAAAAACTTGCATAAGTAGTGGTGGCTTATACAGATTATTAAGGAATTTTTAAATCATTCAGCGATGTGTTGAGAGTCAGGGAGGGGTGTTCAAAATCTTGGGGGTTCACGATATCAAGCTAAATGATTTGTCTTTATTCATCTAAATCTTGATTATTTTTATTTGTCAAAATAAAACTTTTTGAACTTTCATTGTGCTGAAGTTAATTTCTTTTCCCAGTTTTGTGCAAATGAATCTCCCAATAAGTTTTATTTTTAGATTCTTTCTGCCATAATAATCATTTTAATATACTATTTTATCTGCAAATATAATTTCCTTGGCCCATTCACTTTAACTGTATCCTTGATATTTGGTTTTATGATTATTGTACTTTAATTCATTTATGTTCTGTTTACTTGTCCTAAACATATAAATTATTTTTGTTGAAGTGAATGGTTACTTCAATGTAGACTCAAAATTCTGAGAAATTTTTAAATGTGCTGTTAGATTCTTCAAAGATGATGTATCCATTTTAAATGTAAATTAAACACAAATTGATGTGTTGATTGAATTTTTTAAAAAAGACTTGCTGATTACATTATAAAGTAATTGTGATAAAAATATAATTTCCATAAACAGGAATACAGTGAGATTTGGATATATTCTTGATCCATTATTGGTTTTACTTCACAGCTATCTAAGAAAAAGTAATTGAATTTTTAAATTTAAGTTAATCAATTTTTTGTCTATAACACTGATAAACAAAAATTGACTTATTCCTCTGCTCGTATTAAATGTAAACCTATAATTATTTTTGTTAAATATAGACATGCAAGTCAAATAATACAATAAAATATTAAATGGAGTTGAATTAACCTTTTTAAAATAGGAACCTTGTAGAATTAACCGTATCCATTTCGAAATGAAGCGTTTCAAAAGGCAGTAAAATGTCATGATATTTTTAAACATATCTCATAAATGTTAACCAACTTTACTTTTTTGAGTGCTTTTCAAACCATAAAGATAAAGGGCAATTTAAATTTGTTGAAATTTCTGGTTTATCACAATAATTAGCTTGATTGGGAAAAGGGTTTTAATTGATAGTTTGTGTTTTGACTGTGACGTAAAAACTTAACAACCCAAATGTGGGATGCTGACACTAGTTCATGAGGGTGTGCTCCTCAAAGAGATTTTTTTGAAATTCACTTTAAATTTTAAACAATTATCACAAAATGGCAACATGACGTCATTTAAAATAAAATTGTTCACTTCAATACGCTTAGGTCTAATCAAGTAAAGGATTTTGTTTAGTGTTAAACCTCTGCAGTGAGAGGTAGCTTTTTTAAGTTTTCTTTTTAAACCTAAAATACTACTCTCACATAGACAAAACTCGCCCTAAAAATTTCAATATAATGCTAAGAAGATAAAAAATTCAATTCTATTATTACACTGGGTGTAAGGGAAAGTTTTCTTTTTTTTTTAAAAAAAAATATAATGCTTTTTGTTAGTTACGTTTATCAACCAGCGTTTTGCCAACTTATCTAACCCTCTGGAAAAGAAGTTTTCTGTTAAGGAGACAAAGTATTCTTCCACTACCATTTGGACACCCTCATAATTTACATATTTATTTCCATCGTGAAAGTTTTTTTAGAGACCGGAACAGGTAATTGTGAAGCAAAACATTCCTTTTATTTTGTCTACATTGGCGTCAGCCAGCGCATCGCTTGTAATTTATTGCTGATCAATGTAATCACTATTTTTTTATTAAATAGAATAAAACTAGATTTTGAAGGGAGAGGTTGTGTGGTGGAATGTCTCTGTAATGTAGTAAACGGTTTCGCTTTATCCGATGATAATTATGACAATGCTTTGATATTATTAAAGGAAAGATTTGGAAGAGAAGAAATTGTAGTTAACTAGCATATGTCGAAATTACTCAATCTATTCTGTAAAGGATTCAAATAACGTTATTGGATTAAGGAAGTTATACGATATTTGTGTGTGTAAAATACAAATTAGAAGTTTAGAATCACTTAACGTAACATCTGGAATGTACGGTCATTTACTACAGCCAATTACTACCAGAAGATCTGGTCTTAGATTTTAACAGAAAACAATTAGTAAAAAACGAGGAAAGTACACTCGATGTAATGGAATTGTTGCAATTTTTAAAAATAGAAATTGAATCTGCTAAGCAGCCTGGGGGAGAGGAAAATCTTACTCACAACTCGAAACACATACGAACCGAGTATGGCGATAATCAAAACATTTCGCGCAATAGACAGAACAAAATTCAAGGTCGCACATCTACATGTGAATTTATGACACCGGTAAACAAAAGAGATCTGCAGCATTGCTTTTTTTGTAATCTAGATCATCTGGCAGAAAAGTAATAAAATTAGCATTGAAACGAAATTTTGAAGAAACATGGAGAATGTTTTTTGTGTCTGCGACCAAAACACTGTATAAAAAATTGTTTATCAAATATGACTTGCAGAATTTGCAATGGTAGACATAACGAAACAAATTGTTTCAAATCTAAATTAATTAATGAAAATAAGCATATATATACTGAATCAGAAGGGAAGGGAAATAGATTCTCAAGAAACAGTCGTCTCAACAATTTCTTACAATAAACAAAATAAAATTTTCTTGCAAACATGTACCATAAAATTAGAACATAATCCCAAAGAAATATTTTCGCGTTTGTTATGCGATTGTGGATCAATGAGAAGCTTTATAACAAAAAAAAAACTGTCTGTTTAGGACTCCCTGCCATTAGAAAAGAAAAGCTGTATGGGAATAAAACTCCCATAGAAAAATACTATGATGTAGTTAAATTAACTCTTAAAAATAAGGATTCTCCAAATTTGAAAATAGACATAGAGGCTTTGGTTACTGATCAAATTTCGGCGGCAAACATCCCCCTCCTGAATTAGACAATAATCTACAAGCGGTTCAGTTAGAAAATTTAGTCCTCCCAGACTCACCAAATTGTCAAGAGCCCATTACAATACCGATTGGAGCAGACTATTACTACGATGTAGTTACTGGAAAAATTAAACATCTGAGTAAGAAGTTAGTAGCGGTTGAAACCATCTTCGGCTGGTGTCTTCAAGGTCGAAATAGCGAAAATCAATCATCACTTGCTCTAAGTGTAATAGTTCAAGAAAATTTGATTTCTGATCAACTAAAGAAATTTTGGGATCTTGAAGTCTCCGATTTAATCGACTCTGAAAATGAATTTGATGTCTCTGAAAATCAAATAATGAAGAACTTCGAATCAAACATTAAATACGATGAAAAAGCTAAGTTAGAAACACGTGAATTAAAAGATATAGGGAAATTGCTGAGAAGAGATTTACACGGCTCAGAAAGCGATTCCAGAAAAATCCTCATTTGTTCCTTGAATATCGAGAGGTATTACAGAATTATTTGAAACAGGATATAGAGTTAGTCCCAGATTCTCTCATAGTGACTCAATTTTTGATATCCTTCTGAGATCTAGACTAAATGCGGTCGCTTTCACTGCCGACATGACATGAAGCAAGCATTTTTACAAATGTTAAATGAGGAGGATAGGGACGTAACAAAATTCTTGTTTTCGAACGACCCTTTCGATGAGTCTTAGCTTCCTTCTGTATATCGGTTCACCAGAGTTTTATTCGGTATTAGTAATAGTCCTTTTTTTTTATTGAGCACAACTATAAAACATTTAAAGAAATATTTGGAAAAGTATACAGATACAGTTAACTTTTTGAATGAAAATATTTATGTGGACGAGATATTATAGGAAGCCAACCGATTGTAAATCAAGCTTTAACAATTTAGAAGCGACTAAAATTTTCGAAGATGCCAGTATTTCTCTACACAAATGGCAAACTAATTCGAAATCCTTGCACTAGGCATGGCAAGATAAAGGAGTAATTTCGGATGAACATCCTCATTTTGAAACTTTGAAAAAGATAATTTGCCCTACTAAGTTTTGGGTATAGCTTGGAATAGTAGAGAAGATTTTCTATACATTGATATATTAAAGGGTTAATCGAGAGAGAGACTTTGTCTCTAAAAGAATTGATACAAAGAGATTTATCTTGCAAGTTTTAGGCGGAGTCTTCGATCTCATTGGATTTTGGGGACCTTTTACTCTCAGGATAAAGCACTTGATACAGAAAATATGGCTTTTGGCTTTTTTTTCCCCCAATTAACTGACTTCTCAATACCACTGTGATAAGTTGTGGCCACGTGTGTGATGTTGTTGTACTTTCATCAACAAACATATTCTTGAGGACAACACAATTTATTACGAACTTAAAAAAATAATTGTTAAAATTAAGTGACCCACGCGGGTAATACTCAAAATGGCCACCGACCTCACGCGCCGGTGCCTAGAAGTTCACAGCTCTATACTAAAAAAAACCACATTCTTCCCGGAGGGGAGCACAGTGCGCCTCCTGGTGAAGGGAGGAAACACTACACCCCCCACACAAGATTGATGTGTCACACATGATACTCAATCTGACTATAAAGCATAAAATAAGATACATTCATATCATACACTAATATACAAGTAACTAGTATTACTTCACACATAAAAAAATAAAAAATAAGTATATATAAGAAATTACACAAAACTAAATTGAGAAATACCATTTTGATATAATTAATTATACCATAATAATAAAAAAAAATTGAAATTTAAGGAATTCACAAAATAAAGAACATTAATTTAAAGAAATATTATTAGAAAAGAAACATTAGCATTTTTTAAAAAAAATGTAAATAGACACACAAATAATATATAATGAGATACACAAAAGGAGATAAAGAAAATAATTATTCACTAAATCTAAAATTTCCTTTTACAATTGAAAAGCACATTTGTTACACCAATCGGGAGAGTGCATCAGCATGAGGCATTTTCACACCAGGACAATGTTTGATTGTCACATTGAACTTTTGTAGTGCAAAAGCCCATCTTTGTAGCCTTGCAGATTGTGGTGCACTTTTCGTTAAGTAAGGCAAAGGGTTATGATCAGTATAAAATTCAATTTCAGTCCCAAATACCCATACTTCGAACTTCTTTAAACTCCACACAATCGCAAATGCCTCTCGTTCAATAGTGGACCATGACTGTTGAGTCTTGCTTAATTTTTGGCTTGCATAAGCAATTGGGTAACACTTATCACCACATTTTTGTGACAGGCAAGCAGCGATGCCAATTTGCGATGCATCTGAATGAATGGTATACGGTTTATCAGGCACTGGAGAGTACAGCGAAGGTGCTTCCACTAACGCCTTTTTCAGAAGATGAAAAGAGGAATCATGTTTCTCAGTCCATGGGATGGAATCAGGTACTCTCTTTTTGGTGAGTTCTGTCAATGGATACACAAGTTCTGAATATTTAGGAATATATTCGCGGTAGTAATTACACAGTCCAAGTACACTACGAAGCTCCTTCTTCGTTTTAGGCACTGGTAAACTGTTGATAACCACAGTCTTTTCGGGATCTGGTTCATGCTTACCAGAACCGATAATATGACCCAAATATTTAATTTGAGTTTTTCCAAAGGCACACTTTTTTAGGTTCACCGTGAAATTTAACTCTGAAAGTTTCGTTAAAACAGTATCCAGATGAAAAAGATGTTCTTCCCAATTTTTGGAGAAGATTGCGATGTCGTCGATGTAGGCACGTGAAAATTCTCTATAACACGATAATGCTTTGTTCATTTCACGCTGAAATGTAGCAGATGCATTTTTCAAACCAAAACTCATCACCTTGAAACGGTACTGTTGCCGATGAGTCTTGAAAGATGTAAGATTTTTGCTGTCTTCAGCCATGGGTATATCCCAATACCCCTTCAAGAGATCTAACGTTGTGATGATATTGGCTCTTCCAATAGAATGTATGAGCTCCACTGCATCTTCCATAGGAAAATCATCAGAAACACTCTCCGAG